>UESW01002117.1:129363-192813 GCA_900491605.1 Calamus simplicifolius | reverse complement strand
GGCTTGCTGCCCCCCGGATGATCCTTCCCAACCCCCTTTTCTTGATGACCTTTAACAATTTCGCCCTCGGAACTTTCATTGCTGCCAATGCAAGTCAAGTTTTCAGCAAAAAAAAAAAAAAAAAAAAAAAAAAAGAAGAAGAAGAAGAAAGAAGAGCGGGATTGTTAGCTAGTGCGAAGAGGACTTACCCCGATGGGAGACTAGAACCGCCAACTCGAAGTTCTCCTCCCCTAGCAGTAGGGTGTACCGAGGAATCTCGGCAGTCAGCAAGGCCCCCATCACCTCCCGGTCCCTAGGCTGGACGGTCGCGACATTCCCTCGGAGGTCGGGGTTCCCCCACCGGGGCCGGACTTGATCGATATTAGCAAAAAAGAAACGGGGTTTCCACCCCTTAATCGATGAAGGCAAAAGGAGCTTAATGACCCTATTGGTCGGGGCTGAAACACACCCACCATCCCTTCTGGGCCCGAAGAGAATAAAAACGGAACAAACTGACCCTAGGGTAATACCTAGGCGATGACAAAGGATAAACAAGGCGCTAATTACCCGACAAGGTTCGGGACTAGCTGGGAGGGGGTTAAAGAATAGAAGTCAAGGAGCGTGATAAAAAAAGGGTGGAAAGGAGGACGGAGGCCTACCTGTAGGCAGACCTCGTAAAAGGCTACGCGACCGGGTCGGAGGAGATAACCCGGTCGTCGGGGGTCGGAAGAAATAGTTTGATCTCCTGAGGGATCCGATAACGGGCCCGGATCCTTTCCAGGTCCGACCGTTCATCGAGGAGGCTACCCCCCCTGGGGTTCCTCCACCCTCGAGGAGGTCCCGACCCCCGGCCGATGACCCCTCAACGAGGCTCCACCGCAGCTCCACCGGCGGCTCCGCCGGCGGCCCGCCGCCGAGCCAAAGGAATGTGGCCCTCTGAATCAGAGGACCACTCGACTGGAGGAGAAGGAGAAGGGGTTTGGGGCCCCACGAGGGAGGGCGGTCCTCAGAACCGTCCTCCGATGTCCAAGAGGGTAGACTCATGAAAAGAAGAATCAAGATGAAAGAGGCTGACCTGGAGAAACAAGGAAAGCTGGACGCGAGCTTGCAGGTTGCAGGAGCACTAGAGAACAGGCAGAGAGGAAGACGATGATGGGGTGGTATGGTGCCAGTTCCTTCCCCCTCGCCTGGCTTTGTAGGGTTTTCAAAACATCCCGCCATGTCCCGTCGGCCACGCGGCCCTTCACCCATACGCTAGCTCGCCTCGAGGAATGCCCCAGCGCGCGGCGCGATACGCCCCCGACCGATAGTGGGCCCCCGTTGATATCACCGTAATGGGAAGAAATCATTACGCACCTTTCCGCGCGGACTTCGAAGAGCTGATCCTCACTTTCGAGGGCGATCGTGGCTGGCGTGGTACGGAAGGCCGTCTCTTTGCATCCCCCGTACCGTCCGCATAAGGAACAAGGCTAGGGATCAGCACGTGGAGAACGCCCCTTGGGCCTCAGCGGTGGGACCCGCTTCGCCCCAGGGGAGGGGGAATCTGATATGACTGATCCCAACATCATCAGGCAGGGTAACGGCAGTCAGTCAACGTCATCAGGCAGGATAACGGCAGTCAGTCATTTCCCCACTTTCGGCACCCCCTCGGGATCGGGGTGGGGTCATCATTTCTTAACCCCGGGGCCCCTAACCGGCCTCGGGATGAACGGTCATTTCCCCACCTCCGGCACCCGCGGGGTCAGGGGGGGGGGTCATCTAACCCCGGGGCCCCTACCAGCCTCGGGTGAACGGTCATTTCCCCACCTCCGGCACCCCCTCGGGGTCGGGGGGTCATCATTTCTTAACCCCAGGGCCCCTACTGGCCTCAGGGTGCATGGTCGACACGCTTCAACCGCCGAAGAAAACAGCAACTATCAGCATGCACGTGCTCACCATGATCTTCGGCACATGGCTGTGCCTTGCCGTAGTACCATTTAGTACTCCTGTAAAGTGTGCCCCGGTACGGAGGGTCATGCCTCATAACGATGTTTGGCGCGTTGCACGCCTCTGCGCGCCACCATGCCCTACTAGGATGTACGACTCGCCGCCTCTAGCAATAGGAGCCCAGTCACATCCATCGGTGATAGTACAAGAAAGATCTTCCGAAGCTGCACGTCACGGTATTCAGACAGGTATAAAAGAGACATATTCAGGCTGTAAGGGGGATCCGAACTCTGGCTCTCTGAGCTTCCTCCTCTCAGCAAAAACCCTAAACTGCCCAGCTTCTCTTCGTGTGGGGTGGTTCCTGTCTGAACCCAAGCCACTAACTTGATCGTGGGTCCCCACCGGTGCTACCGGTCCCCGGGGACTTTTCTTGCAGGATTTCCCAGAGCGAGGCATCCATCTTCTCCGACGTTCGACGGTGGTGACTTGGCGTCATCAATATTTATTAATACTAATATAGTTTTATTTTTTGGTTTCATTTAATGATTTACCAGACTTTGTATAAGTCGGTCAAAAATGAGCGGGACTCGCTCATGGATGTATGCAAGGATAAAAGATGGCTTGCTGAATCCAAATTTTCTGAATGGATTGGAAGAATTTATCGCATTTGCATGTAGCCAACCTGAATGGATGGATGGGCCTAGGATTAGGTGCCCATGCAACTTCCACAGGTGTCAGAATAAAGCCTACAGAGATGTGGAAAACTGTTAAGGTGCATTTGTGTAAGAAGGGTTTTGTTCCTGATTACTATGTTTGATATTGTCATGGTGAACCATAGGATATTCCAGCAGCTGTTATAGGCCAACAAGAGTCAATTCCCGTAGATGAACCATTTGTGAATTTAAACACATATGAACAAATGGTGATGAATGCATCGGGTAATGACTTCAATCAGAATACATTTATGGAAGAACCAAATCCAGAAGCACAACAATTTTACAATATGTTGCGTGCTGCAAATCAAGAATTGTATCCTGGGTGTGAGGGTCATTCCCAGTTCTCTACAGCTGCTCGAATGTTAAATATTAAGGCAGAACATCGATTATCAGAAAAGGCGTTCAATTCTGTAGCTGAGTTAATCAAAGAAATTCTGCCAAATGATAATGTTGCCGCAGACAGTTTTTACGCAACAAAGAAGTTGTTGCGTGGGCTTGGGCTCCCAGTTAATAAGATCGATTGTTGCTTGAACAATTGTATGATATTTTGGGGTGAAGACTCAGAGCTGAGATGGTGTAAGATTTGTGGGCAATCGAGGTTCAAAAAGACAGAAGGAGGAGCCGGTACAAGTAGGAGGAAAAGTGTGCCTTACAAGAGGATGCATTAGTTTCCTCTTACCCCACACCTGCAGAGATTATACAGATCTGAGGCAACAGCTGCTGATATGAGATGGCATGCCGAACATGAATCTAAAGAGGATGAAATGCGGCATCCATCAGATTCAAAGGCTTGGAAGCATTTCAATGAAAATCATCCTGATTTCGCTGAAGATATAAGGAATGTGAGATTAGGTCTTTGTACCGATGGCTTCCAACCATTTGGTCAAGCGGGGCAACAGTATTCATGTTGGCATGTGATACTGACTGTATATAACCTTCCTCCGTGGAAGTGCATGAAAGATACTGCAATGTTTTTAACCGTTTTGGTTTCAGGACCATCAAATCCAAAGGAAAAGATTGATGTCTTTCTGCAACCGTTGGTGGCCGAATTGAAAATGTTGTGGGAAACAGGAGTGGTAGCCTACGACATTTCTATGAAACAAAATTTCTTAATGAGAGCTGCTTTGATGTGGACAATAAGTGATTTTTCGGCATATGCAATGTTGTCTGGTTGGAGCACTGCTGGACGTCTGGCATGCCCTCATTGCATGTATGATTCGGATGCATTTACATTGCAAAAGAGTGGTAAGCAGTCATGGTTTGATAACCATAGGAAATTCTTGCCCCCAAATCATCCTTACAGGCGTAACTTGATCGCCTTCCGGAAGAACAAAGCAGTCACAAAATTTGCCGAACCGGTTAGGTCCGGCACGGATCTATTTGATTCTATAGAGCATTTGGGGTTGATGTATGCATGGGAACCGGATGCAGATAGAATAAATAGCCGTATATGTAAAGAACATAACTGGAAGAAGCGAAGTATATTTGGGATTTGCCTTATTGGAGCACAAATCTCATCCGGCACAATTTGGATGTTATGCATATCGAGAAAATTTCTTTGATAACACATTTAACATGGTGCTAAACATCCTGGGAAAAACAAAAGATACTGCAAAGTCAAGAGAAGAACTTAATCAGTACTGCAGAAGAGGTGATTTGAGAAGGAGTGCCGATGGGACCTATCCTAAAGCATGTTACACTCTTGACAGAAATTCACGAGAAGTTTTATGTAACTGGCTAAGAGGGTTAAAATTTCCAGATGGTTATGCCTCAAATATCGGTAGGTGTGTGGATATGCATAAGCTCAAGTTGTTTGGCATGAAGAGCCACGACTGCCATGTTTTCATGCAACGATTATTACCTATAGCTTTTCGTGAGTTGCTTCCGCAACATGTCTGGAAGGCAATTACGGAGCTCAGCTTATTCTTCAAGGAGTTATCTGCCGCAGTCATTACTTCTGCATCCATGGCAAGGCTTGAGGAGGAAATTTCAATTATTTTATGCAAGCTTGAGCGAATATTTCCTCCAGTTTTTTTGACTCAATGGAGCATTTATCGGTTCACTTTCCATACGAAGCGAGCATAGCTGGTCCCGTGCAGTATCGCTGGATGTATCCTTTCGAGAGGTAAATATATACATCATTAAGATATGTTGACATTTCAAATATTATTTCATTGCTTGAAAAATTCGTTAATTTTTGTTGCAACTTTACATATAGGTATCTTAAGAAGTTAAAAAATAATGTGGTAACAAGGCAAGGGTTGAAGGTTCTATATGCAATGCACACTTGGTCGAAGAAGTTTCAGCTTTTGCCTCACATTACTTTGAGGGTCGTCCACACGAGGAGCCGAAATCATGGTCGTAACGATGACGTATGTGTGGACGAAGCAGAAGCTAATGACGGTAGAATATCAATTTTTAAAGCTATCGGCCGTTCATTTGGTGGGCAGAAGTCAAGAAATCTTAGCGATATGGAGTATAATGCAGCACATTATTACATCCTAATGAACTGTCGAGAAGTCGATCCTTATATTGAGTAAGTGTATACTTCAATGCTAAATTGAAAATTTAAATTTATATAATAATATACCATAATATTTAATTTCTAACAGTAGTTTTCATCCTTTTCATCCCATAAGGATGTTCTATGATAGACAACGACAGATGAATCCCGACATCAGTCAAGTTGCAATTGGGCAGAAATTAGAAACGGAGTTTGCTTACTGGTTTTATGAATTTGTGAGTAGTATCACTCAATCAATTTTGATAATGGCTATTATTTTTTGAATTGGATGTCAATAGCTTATTAATTTATAGGTCAACGGTCCATGGTCGACAACCGACAATATTTTCATTAAATGTCTATCGCAATGGCCATTGAAGACCGTAACAACCTCTACTGGCTATTTTGTAAATGGGTACAAATTTCAGATTGAACGATTAGCAGCTTCAAGAGGCACGCAGAACTGGGGCGTGTGTGTAAAAGGAGAAAGTGTTGGAGCAAATATGCAGGATTATTATGGAAAGTTAGTAGAGGTGGTTGAAGTTGAATATCCCGGTTGGCCTATGAAACGAACCGTATTGTTTCGTTGTGATTGGTTCGATCCGATAGTTCCTGTGGGCAAAAGGGTTCATAACGACTATAATTTGGTTGAAGTGAACCATCGACGAAGATTGCAGAAATATGACCCATTCATCCTTGCATCCCAAGCTCAGCAAGTCTTTTACTGCGGATATCCAAGTTTGCGCAACGACAAGCGAGATTGGTGGGCCGTTTCTAAAATCGTCCCACGTTCAACAATCGTATTAGAGGAGAGTTCATCAAGTCAATCAACCGAGTGCCCTGCATTTCAAGAGGATGAGATGGAAATGCATGCAATTGAGGATGACACAAGGGCTCCTGAAACATCACTTAGAGATCCAAGTGGTGATGTCCAACAAATTGCGGATGCAAATGTTCGGTTTCCTTTCGATGATAATGAAACTGATTCGCAATCCGATACGGCATCGGATGTTGAACCAATATTTCACGAAACAAATGACACCGATTAAACATAAAGGTTTTTTAAAATTTAACTTTTTTTTATAAGTGTTAAATTCTTACATAGTCAATCATTAATCATAATTTAATTGTGTGAATCTTTAGTATTTTCAGTATGAGGGGCAGAGGTAGATCTACCGACGACAGTTTGGGTGAGCAGAGACGTAGTTTGGATCCTGCGAGATCAGATCACATGAGCGTCGGAGATGAGAGTTTGGATCTCCAGCAGAGGCGCAGCCTTCGATCTCTGCACCAGTATTACCATCCATCCGATCGGCACAGACCTCCGAGAGTTCTTCCGCGATCGGTGACCGCACTGTACTTAGACTTGATGCTCAGGGGATGTAAGTATATACTAATTAAAATATTTTATTTATGTTTTTAAGTCATTTACTTATAAACTTGCATTTTTTTAACAGATTCATTGAGCAGCATCATGTCTCCAGCCACATCAGCGCCGTTTTTCAGAGGCGTGCAGATCCAGTGGCTACGATTGGCGCCGCGTATCGCCAGCCACGAGGGAGTTTTATTTTTCTGAGTTTCAGGTAAACTTATTAAATACAATTTATCAGTGATATATAATTCTTTAAAGTTAATAAATTCAGAAACTAACTGTTTATTTTAATGCAGAAAAAGTTTACGTGGGATCCTGCCACCCATGATGCCATTAGGGCAGCATGGGAGGCTCTGACGCAACGCCGATACTCCGACATGCTTCATCGTTGGAGGTCATCGGGTCAGCGTCCTACGCATGTGCCAGAGGGTATTTGGCACGAGTGGCAGCAGGCCTGGGAGTCCGATGGCTGGCGCAGGAGGTCCGCATCAGCCAGCACGAACCGCCGATCTGAGAAGGGCGGTCCTGGCACGGGTCTCTCCCGTCATACTTGGGCTCCATTTCGATTCAGGAGCACAGACGGCGTATGGTAAGAAAACATAAATATTTTAATTACTATTTTAGTTATTTATAAATATTTGTATTAATATCATTTTTTTTATTGTTATAGACTGACCAGGAGGGTGGAGATCCTGGTGAGTTCCGTCTATTCAGGGCGACACACACCAGGAGGGATGGCTCCTGGGTCGACACGCGATCACGGGAGGTTGCGGTAAGAAATTAGATTTATGTATATCTTTTAATTTTTAAAATTTTATTTCAAGAAATTTATTAACTCATTTATTGTTGATTTCATAATTTCAAGACACGAGTGAGGAGCTTCGCTCCCAGGCATCGCAGGTCGACTCTACTGATGGGGAGATGCCCGTCGAACTCTCAGCAGAGGAGAGTCGACGTATATTTTTGGAGGCTGTTGGTGCCCAGCCACGAGACCGCAGGGTCTATTGTATGGGCACTAGAGCTTCTACATTTTTTCCCCATCAGGCCTCCAGCTTGCGAGTTCCTGCTAATCTTCCTCCCGAGCATTTACAGGAGCTTTGCAGATCTATTGCAGAGGAGGTTCGGCAGGAGGTCGAGTAGATTTTGAGGATCGTATGCAAGGCCGGGATCAGGAGGTTGCAGACATGCGAGATGAGATGCATTATTTGCGGGATATGGTTAGCCGCTTGTCGCAGAGTCTTCAGCCTCCACAGCCTCCACAGCCTCCATGTGATCGTTCAGATTCTTGATGTATTTTTTTTTTCTTTTTTTATGTTATAAAAACTTCAAAATTTTAATATATAATTATTTTTTGAAATATATTATTGTTTGGATTGAGTGAAAAATGTTTGTATCAATATTTAGATTTAGTGAAATTGAATACCATTTTAATTTTTAATCATTTAAATATTTTTAAAAATAAAATTTGTGATGCATTAGCGACTGATATTGGATCGCTAATATTTTTAAAATATTATTATTAAATATTACGATGCAATGACCTGAAATCGCAATAATTTAAAAATAAATTTATTAGCGATGCATTAGCGACTACAATTGAGTCGCTATTTTATCTTAAAAATTATTTTAAAATATTGCAACGCAATTACGTTGCGTCACAATATTTTAAAATAATTTTTATTTGCGACGCATTAGCGACTCAAATTGTCGCTATTATACCAAAATTATTATTATTAAATATTGCAACGCATCTGGATGAGTCGCAATTTTACGACCCAATTTATTGCGTCGCAATATTTAAAATATTTTTTTAAAAAATATTTTTAAATATTGCGACGCAAATTATTGTATAATATTTAATAATAATTTTTTTAAAAAAATTTATTTTAAATATTGCGATGCAATTTAGTGCGTCGCAATATTTAATAATAATTTTTTTTCTAACTAAATTTATTTTTAAATTTAGCGACGCATTTGCATGCGTCGTAATATTGCGACGCAATGTGGCGTCGCAAGAGCGTCGCAGAGAGTCGCAATATTGCAACGCAATTGCGACAAAAGGGTATTGCAATGGACAGTTGAGCGATGCCCTTGTTGCATCGCAATTGCGTCGTAATATCATGTTTAGCGACGCAATTGCGACGCATTTGGGCGTCGCAATATTTAAAATCTCTTGTAGTGTGAGGTTAAACTCAAACTTATGTTCGTACGTGCATACGTATGCATGCACACTTACATACAATGCATATACATATGCATAGAGTGCATGTTTGACTTGGATATACTTAAAAGAATCTTTACTCAGATTTGATGAGTTTTATACATGGATTAGGGTTCTATATTGATTATCTAAGCTGCAATCCACTATTTTTAAAATATTTATATATGAAAAATAATATGTTTTAATGATCTTCAATCCATGCATCAAAAGAATATGTATTATTTTGTGTTAATTAGACTATCCAAATTTTTTGACTACTTGAAAGAAACTTGATAAGACGTGGAAAATTTTCTTGTAGCATGAACTAGGGTAAAAGTATGCTGCAAATATGTTATCAACGTACTTGTGATAGTAAGGAAAAATATTTATGATTAGAAAAATGATTCTATTAATATAGGACTTAAATAATGATGGCATTCACATACTGATAGAAAATAAAGTGACAATTAATAGGAAAGAAGATAATTAATGTGCCAAAGCATTTGATCAACTCTTTCCTCTTTTAAAGATGACTTTAGTAGTTTAAAAGATTGATTTTTTCCACTTTTGGAAAGACATGGTACAGTGTCCAATGTCAACGAGAAATCAGTCAGTAAACAATGGCACAATATTTATTTTTTATAAGGATTAAAAGGATCATGGCTAAAGTGGACTAAACTGCATGAGTAAGGCCTTATGGGGAGACTGGCAATGGAGGCTACTGATAAGCTCTAAAAAGATGATTATAAGAAATAAATTTTAGAAAAAAAGGATGAATAGGAACAATTTCTCTCTTTGGAGAGAAATGAGTTTAATAGGTTTGAAGTCAAGATAGAGTGCTTCTGGAAAGTAAATGGCTTTACATTGTTTCAATTTACAAGATGTCTCCAAAGAGACAAATTTATAATTTGTTAGCATGCTACCTTTGGCTTTCTATTTCCATGATCTTTCAGTTGCCAATAGTCCATGTCATGAGTTTAGGAAATAAATCGTTGTTTGTGTGGGAATGGTGCACCTTGGACTAATTGGTTCAGGTTTTATGTCTGCTATTTCTTCTATTCTATTTAAGGTATTCTGTTGCTTGGAACATAGAACTTTGAAACAAAGCTTTTATTTTTTTCTATTTCCACTGAAGATAATGTTTTAAGGCTTTCTCAAATGCCATAAGCTTAAGCAGCATCTTTGAGTAATGACATATCCTTAGTCCTTATGTTCTTGGTCTCACTAAATAGCCCAAAGCACTCAAAAAAGGCTAATATCAGTTCATTCAACTGTCCCACTTTATTTAACTCTGTCCAAACTTAATTTTTAATGCGCCACAACTCTGTCAATAACCTAAGTGTTAGAAATTTTAAACAATTATTTAGGGGCTACACATGTCATGACAAATGTGTTATGTCATTATTTGATTAGCCAAGAAATTGATCAATTTGGTATAAAGTGGCTAAGGGCATAATTATCATGAAAAACCATTGTGTAGATACCTATATACTATTTCTAATTTGATGAGGGACCAAATTAGAAATTAGCCTATTTAAAGGAGGATTATGGTTCTCGAAGGAGACGAAGAGTCGTAGAAGAGGGTTTCGTATTCTCTTATCCTCATCAAAGAGTATACGGTAAAAATCTGTGAATGAGGGACCTCCCTTTGGAAGATCACAATCCATAGCCAACAAGACTTATGAATCCAGGTCTGCTTCCTCTTTGTTAATTTTTTTTATACATAAATAATATGAAATCTAAAATGATTATTTTTTATCAAGTGGTATCAGAGCCTTCCATATCTATTCATGTATGATATGATTGAGTTATGAAATGATTAGAATGCATATTTTATATTTCTGCTATTGTTTTCTAATGATCTGGAGCATGCGTGATTTGCTGTTAAAGGGATTCGGTATTTATCCATTGAAAAGGGTACTTATTCATTAAAGGATAAATTTTTGGTATTTATCTATTAAAAAAAGGATTTTGGCATTTATATCGAAAAAGGAAACATGAAGGTGCTCACGAGAATCGAATCTGGAATCTTTTGGTTCCGATCCAAAGCCCTAACCATTATTCTAGGTTAATTTGTGCATCACATTAGAGGCTTTGAAACTAATTGTTTTCTGATTTAGATCACAAGTTTCAAGAAATTGAAGTTTCAAAATTCAAGCTTTTCAAAATTCAAAAAATGACTATGGTTTAATATGTGATGCATATTGTTTAACATTTTAAATGAGTCAATTGAAACAAAAAGTCACCAAAGTGACCTCTCTTGTGTAGATAACTCAAGAAAAATGTTAAATGTTGCTTGTATGTGTAATTCATGCGAGTATTAACCGGCCCAAACGAAGGTTGATACTTGGCCGGATTGCATACATTCATGTGATGGTAAGCATGTGACAATTATAAGATTGTACATGTGAATAATAAATTAATCCAAAGATGAGTTTATTATTTAACATACATTATTGTCAGTGTTTGATCATTACAATAAGGTATCACTAGCAATTAATATTACTGTCCAAAGACTTAGTATTAATGTTTGCACTTGATATCTTAAGATGGGTTTTATTATTATTTAAATTTATTAATGATTAGTTTTTTGGATATTTATGTGAGTAAATTTATATGGTAATTTTCTTTTTCAGCACTTGCTACAATATCTACCAATTTGAGTTCGGTACTAGTCCTTAATGGCACAAATTTTAAGGACTGAAAAGAAAATATGCTTATTGTCCGGGGATGCATGGATCTAGACCTTGCGTTAAGGAAGGAGTGACCTCCTCTTTTGGACTCTAGTACCTCTGATCAAAGGAGACACTACGAGAAGTGAAATCATTCAAATCGCATGAGTCTGATGATCATAAAGAGGGGCATTCCTGAGGCTTTCAAGGGAGTAGTATCCGACACGATTACTGATGCCAAAGATTTTCTTACTGAATTTGAGAAATACTTTGCAAAGAGCGATAAGGCTGAAACTAGCACTTTGCTACAATGCTTAATCACCATGAAGTACAAAGGCAAGGGGAATGTATGAGAGTACATTATGAAGATGTCCAACATTGCATTAAAACCTAAGGCTCTCAAGCTCGAGATGTCCGAGGACTTGTGCATTTGGTTCTAATCTCTCTTTCAGCATAGTTTAATCAATTCAAGATTAGTTATAATTGCCAAAGGAAAAAATGGTCATTGAATTAACTGATCTCTTACTATGTTCAAGAGGAAGAAAGACTGATGCAAGAAAGGACTGAAAGTGCCCACTTGGCAAGCACCTTCACGAACAAGAATTAAAAAAAAAAAGAATCATCCAAGAATGAGGCTGTGAAGGGTCCAGGCCCAAAAGAAGCAAAATAAGGCTGATCTTTGCTTCTTTTGTAGAAAACCTGGACACATGAAGAATGAATATACCAAGTACCATGCCTAGAGGGCAAAGAAAGGTATGTTTTTAACTTTGGTTTGTTCTAAGGTAAATTTAGATTGTTATTAAGTTTTGATCATTATTTGGATTTAAAAGACACTTTTATTGTACCATCTATTAGATGGAATGTGGTTTCTGTTTCTTACTTGAATAAATCTGGATACTCTTGTTCATTTGGAAACAATCAGTTTGTATTGTCTTTAAATTTCAATATTGTTGGTACTGGATCTCTTATTGCTTATGACAATCTATATTTGCTTGATATAGTAGCCTCACATAGTGAATCATTAAATTTGAAATCAAGAGGTACTAAACACAAACTAGATATTGCAAACTCAGGTTCATTGTGGCACAAGTGACTAGGTCACATATCTAGAAATAGAGTTCAATGACTTGTGTTAGATGGAATTTTAGATTTCATAGATTTCATAGACTTTAATGTTTGTGCTAATTGCATAAAAGAAAAACAAACCAAAGTCAAAAAATATGGTGCATATAGAGCTATGGATGTATTGGAATTAATACATACAGACATTTGTGGACCATTTTCAATACCATCTTGGAATGGTCAATAATATTTTGTATCATTCATTGATGATTATTCTCGATATGCATACATATTTCTTATTCATAAAAAATCATAGGTTTTGAATGTTTTCAAATCATTTAAGGCTAAAGTTGAGAATCAACTTAACAAAAGCATAAAAAAAGGTTAAATCTGATCGTGGAGGTGAATATTATGGAAGATATGATGGATCAGATGAACAACATTCAGGATCATTTGCCAGATACCTAGAGGAGTGTGGAATCATTCCATAGTACACCATGCCAGGGACACCTAGCATGAATGGTGTAGCTGAAAGACGAAACAGAACTCTTAAGGATATGGTAAGGAGTATAATTTGCCATTCTACCTTACCAGAGTCACTCTAGAGAGAGGCACTAAAAACTACAGCCCACATTCTTAATAGGGTACTAACTAAAGTAGCTGCAAAGACATCTTATGAACTTTGGACAGATAGAAAGCCAAGTCTAAAGCATTTTCATGTGTGGGATTGTCCAGCTGAGGCAAGGCCTTATAGACCATATGAAATGAAATTAGAATCCCGAACTATTAGCAGCTACTTTATTGGGTATTCTGAGTGATCAAGGGGGTATAAATTTTATGATCCCAAATTAAAGATAATTTTTGAAATAGGAATTGCAATATTCTTTAAGGATATCGAGCTTGGAGGGAGAAATAAGGTTAGGAACTTTATCTTTGAGAAAGAATTGGTATCAATTTATGATCCAATTCATACAGTTGCTACTGATGCAACAAATTTGGAGCCTCAGAAAGATATTATCATCCATATCCCCAATCAAGATGAGGAGGTTGTTTCTATTGAACAAACGCAAACTGTTCATGAAGAACAAACTCAACATCCTCAAGATCAAGTATTACAAGAGCCATTGCCATTGCAATGATCCACAAGAGAAAGGAGAAGTGCCATTCCAGATGATTATATAGTATTTCTTCAAGAACATGAGGAGAATGATGGCATGATGGAAGAAGATCCAATCAACTTCTGTTAAGCCATGCAGGACTCAAACTCCAATAAATGGATCGAAGCAATGAATAAAGAATATAAGTCCATGCAAGACAATAAAGTTTGGAAACTTATCCCATTGTCGGAAGGTACGAAACCCATTGGTTATAAATGAATATTTAAGACCAAAAGGGATTCTAAAGGTAATGTGGAGAGGTATAAGGCTTGTCTTGTGGCAAAGGGTTATACTCAAAAGGAAGGGATTGACTATAAGGAGACCTTCTCTCCAGTTTCAACGAAGGACTCCTTTAGGACAATCATGGCTCTTGTGGCACACTATGATTTGGAGCTTCATCAGATGAATGTAAAGACAACGTTTCTCAATGAAGACATTATTGAAATAATTTATATGGAGCAATCGAAAAACTTTGTGTCTGGAGACCCAAAGAAGATGGTTTGCAAATTAAAGAAATCAATCTATGGGCTTAAACAGGCATCCCGTCAGTGGTACCACAAATTTCAAGAGATAATTTTCTCATTCAGTTTTGAGATGAATATTGTTGATGATTGTCTGTATCATAAATTCAATGGGAGTAAGTGTATTTTTTGGTATTGTATGTTGATGACATTCTGCTTGCCACTAATGATATAGGTATATTGCATGAAACCAAAAAAAAATTGTCAAAAATTTTGAGATGAAGGATCTTGGTATTGCATCCTTTGTAATAGGAATCCAAATATACCGAGACAGATCTTGGGATATTTTGGGATTGTCATAAAGGGCCTGTATTGATAAGGTTCTCAAAAGGTTTGGCATGCAAGATTGTAAATCAGAAGATACCCCAGTTGCCAAAGGAGATAAGTTCAGTCTTAGTCAATGTCCTAAAGAAAATTTGAAGATTTAGGAAATGAAGAAAATTCCTTATGCTTTAGCTGTGGGGAGTCTTATGTATGTTCAAGTATGTACACGTTATATTGTTGGAGTTCTAGGCAGGTACTTAAGCAACCCAGGTATAGATCACTGGAAAGTAACCAAAAGAGTCATGAGGTATTTGAAGAGAACAAAGGACCACATGCTCACATATAAGAGGTCAGACAAATTAGAGATCATTGGGTATTCTGACTTAGATTTTGCTGAATGCCAAGATAGTAAAAAATCCACTACGGGCTACATCTATTTGCTGGTTGGTGCTGCAATTTCTTGGCGAAGTGCCAAACAGACTCTTATTGCATCTTTCACTATGGCAACAGAGTTTGTAGCATATTTTAAGGCATCCAACCATGGAATTTGGCTTAAAAATTTTGTCACTGAACTGTGAATAGTTAAAGAAATTGAAAGACTACTAAAGATTTATTGTGATAATATATCAACTGTCTTATATTTTAACAATAATAGGAGCTCATGAAAGTCCAAACACATTGATATCAAGTTCCTAGTTGTTAAAGAAAGGGTACAAAGTGGATAGATATGCATAGAATATTTGGGAACAAACTCCATGATTGCGAATCCTCTTACGAAAGGGGTTCCTCCAAAGGTCTTTCATGAGCATACAACAAGTATGGGCATTCTAGAATATAGTGAATGTCAAATTTAATGGGAGTTTATCATTTGTGTGTATTATGTTCTATGTTTATTTTTGTGTGTATAAACACTTTTATGTTATGGACAATTTTTCTGATCAGAAATAAAGTTAAGGCATTTGGTTTATTACACTTTGTACAATAAAGTCAAGTTGATCTCACTACAGTAAGGTTGAACCAGTTGAAAATCGACATGTACTTATCATATTCATGTGATTTTCATGCTACACATTTCATGATTGATCTAGTTATTTGGTTGTGTTAATGTTAATGATCATTGATAGGTCTAGTTAAGATTGATTTAACGAAAACCACTTTGGTCCGATATTGATTCAACTAATGGACAAGATTATTATATGCCTTATGTTTCTAATGACAAAGTTTTGAACTCATAAAATCTAACACATTTATAAGGATACATGTGGTCCAGTGGAAGATTGTTAGAAATTTTAAACAATTATTTGGGGGCCACACATGTCATGACAAATGTGTTATGCCATTATTTGATTAGCCAAGAAATTGATCAATTTGGTATAAAGTGGCTAAGGGCATAATAGTCATAAAAAATTATTTTGTAGATATCTATATGCTATTTCTAATTTGATGGAGGGCCAAATTAGAAATTAGCCTATTTAAAGGGGGGTTATGGTTCCCGAAGGAGACGAAGAGTCGCAGAAGAGGGTTTCGTATTCTCTTATCCCCATCAAAGAGTAATACGGTAAAAATCTGTAAATGAGGGATCTTCCTTTGAAAGATCACAACCCTAAAAATCTGTAAATGAAGGATCTTCCTTTGAAAGATCACAACCCATAGCCATTAAGACTTATGAATCCAGGTACGCTTCCTCTTTGTTGTCTTTACTTTTTTTATACATGAATAATATGAAATCTAGAATGATTATTTTCCATCACTAAGTCTGACTATGTGGCACAGACAATAATTCTGGCTTATTGTTCTAAATTTCTGGTTTATTGCTGTCAATGTTTGTATGCATGCATTCTTTTTTGAATAATTTAGCAACTTGAAGATTTTGTGGAAGTTCTGCATTTTACTATTCTAAGTCTTCTATTTAATGCCTTAAGATTTACAGATCTGGACTCATGGAGCCCAGAACAGCTGAAGATGATGACTTTTGGGGGCAACAATCGTGCACACATTTTCTTTAAGCAGCATGGATGGACAGATGGTGGCAAAATTGAGGCAAAATACACATCAAGAGCAGCTGAACTGTACAGGCAGATACTTTCCAAAGAAGTTGCTAAAAGTTATGCATTCATCACCTGTTGCATCTCAGTTGCCACATACAGCCAATGGCCTTCCAGATCTGAAGCCTGTATATACAATGGAATTAGAATTACATTGGCAGTCAGAGAAGATGGAATTAGATATTTGATTCCTTGAAATTTATGGAGCAAGTTTGGTATGGGTTTTAACAATCAAATTCTAACTTTGGAGAAATGGTTCATCAAGAACATAATCAAATGGAATTGCAACATTTTGTGTTGCATATGTAGTGTAAAAAAGCACAGCAATTTTCCATTTTCAAGGGATAGACTCACATGATTCTATGGCCATATCAAGTAAATGTGGGTATACCGGACAATGCGTATCCACAAACATAATTTAATAATTCAGCAATATATACAAAAGTGTTTCTAATATTTTGCATGATCTATAAATGTGAGTTAAATCATTCAATACTCACTTCAGGCATATTATGTGTTTGGTCCATCAAGGATTCACTACAAGAGAAATAAAATATTGCGACGCTTGTGTCGCTAAACATGCTATTGCGATGCAATAGCGACGCAATGACGGCGTCGCTCGGATGTCCGTCGTAATATCCATTTGTCGCAATTGCGTCGCAATATTGCGACTCTCTGCGATGCAACATTGCGTCGTAATATTGCGACGCATCCATATGCGTCGCTAAATTAAAAATTAAATTATAATATTTAAAATTATTATTAAATATTGCGACACACTCTATTTCGTCGCAATATTGCGATGCATTTAGTTGCGTCGTAATATTTAATAATAATTTTTTGATATAATAGCGACGCCATTTGCGTCGCTAAAGAGTCGCAAATAAAAATTTTGATAAAATATTGCGACGCAAGGTCATTGCATCGCAATATTTATTAAAAATATTTTAGATATAATAGCGACTCAATTTGAGTCGCTAATGCGTCGCTATTAAATTTTTTTTATATTATTGCGATGCCAGGTCATTGCGTCGCAATATTTAATAATAATATTTTAAAAATATTAGCGAAGCAATTGCAGTCACTAATGCGTCGCTAAATAAATATTTTTTTAAAAAATAAAAATTTAAAAATTAAAACGGTTAATACAATTTCGTTACATTTAAATATTGATCAAAACATTCTTCACTCATATTGATCCAAACAATAATCATTCAATTTTCAAAAATAATTCATATATTAAAATTTTGAAGTTTTCATGTACAACATAAAAAAAGAAAAAAAAATACATCAAGAATCTGGGCGATCACGTGGAGGCTGAAGACTCTGCGACAAGCGGCTAACCATATCCCGCAAATAATGCATCTCATCTCGCATGTCTGCAATCTCCTAATCCCGGCCTCGCATACGATCCTCGAAATCCTGCTCGACCTCCTGGCGAACCTCCTCTGCAATAGATCTGCGAAGGTCATGTAAACGCTCGGGAGGAAGATCACCAGAAAGTCGCGAGCTGGAGGCCTGATGGAAAAATATGTAGAAGCTCTAGTGCTCAGACCATAGACCTTGCGGTCTCGTGGCTGGGCACCAACAGCCTCCAAAAACACACGCCGACTCTCCTCTGCTAAGAGTTCGACGGGCGTCTCCCCATCAGTAGAGTCGACCTGCGATACCTGGGAATGAAGCTCCTTGACTCGTGTCTTTAAATTATGAAATCAACAATAAATGAGTTAATAAATTTCTCAAAATAAAATTTTAGAAATTAAACAGATACTACATAAATCTAATTTCTTATCGCAACCTCCCGTGATCGCGTGTCGACGCAGGAACCGTCCCTCCTGGTGTGTGTCGCCTGAATAGACGAAACTCACCAGGATCTCCGCCCACCTGCTCAGACTATAACATTAAAAAAAATGATATTAATACAAATATTTGTAAATAACTAAAATAGTAATTAAAATATTTATGTTTTCTTACCATACGCCGTCTGTGCTCCTGAATCGAAATGGAGCCCAAAGTATGGTGGGAGAGACCCGTGCCAGGACCGCCCTTCTTAGATCGGTGGTTCGTGCTGGCTGATGCGGACCTCCTGCGCTAGCCATCGGACTGCTATGCCTGCTGCCACTCGTGCCAAATACCCTCTGGCACATGCATAGGATGCTGACCCGATGACCTCCAACGATGAAGCATGTCGGAGTATCGGCGTCCCGTCAGAGCCTCCATGCTGCCCTAATGGCATCATGGCTGGCAGGATCCCACGTATACTTTTTTGCATTAAAATAAATAGTTAGTTTCTAAATTTATTAAGATTAAAAAATTTTATATTAGTGATAAATTGTATTTAATAAGTTTTCTGAAACTCAAAAAATAAAACTCCTCGTGGCTGGAGATACGTGGTGCCAATCGTAGCCACCACTACAAGAAAATACTGAAATAGCAACGCAATTATGCGTCGTTAAATTGCGACCACTTTGCGACGCCTCTGTGATAATAAAATATTGCAACGCCTTAGCGACTCAATTAACCAAAAAATTAATTTTTATTTAGCGATGCAAATAATGCGTCACAATATTTTTAAATTAATTTTTTATAAAATATAAATATCAGAAAAAAATATTGCGACGCAACACAATGCGTCGCAATATTTTTAAAAGAATTAAATATGTTAAATAGCGACGCAATAAACCAAAAATTAGAAAAATTATTTTTAATTTAGCGACGCACCAATTGCATCGCAAATAATTTAAATAAAATTAAATTTTATAAAATATAAATATTAGAAAAAAATATTGTGATGCAAATCAGTGCGTCACAATATTTTTTAAAAAATTAAATATATTAAATAGCGATGCATTAGCGACGCAATAAACCAGAAAATTAAAAAAATTATTTTTAATTTAGCGACGCACCAATTGCATCGCAAATAATTTAAATGAAATAAAATTTTAAAGTAGAAATATAAGGAAAAAATATTGCGATGCAACTCAGTGCGTCGCAATGTTTTAAAAAAAATTAAATATATTAAATAGCGACGCAATAAACCAAAAATTTAGAAAAATTATTTTTTAATTTAGCAACGCAATAACTGCATCGCAATTATTTTAAATAAAATTAAATTTTATAAAGTATAAATATGAGAACAAATAATTGCGACGTAACACAGTGTGTTGCAATGTTTTTAAAAAATTAATTATGTTAAATAGCGACGCATTAGCGATGCAATAAACCAAAAATTAATTAGGAAAATTATGTTTTAATTTAGTGATGTACTTATTGCATCGTAATTATTATAAATAAAATTAATTTTTATATCGCACTTGGATCGATCGCAACCGTCGGAACCGTGCCGATCGGACCGATCGCCATGGTCCGAGATCAGTCGTGGCCGATCGGGATCAGGGCTTGGTTCGATCGCAACCGTCGGTTCGTCAGCGATCTCGAACCGATCGCAACGGTTCGGGATCGGTCATGGCCAATCGGGATGAGGGCTTGGATCGATCGAAACCGTCGGATCGTCGCCGATCAAACCGATCGCCATGGTCTGAGATCGGTCGTGGCTGATCGGGATCATGGCTTGGATCAATCACAACCATCGGATTGTCACCTATCAGATCGATCGCAACGGTCCGAGATCATTGATCGCCGATCGGGATCGATCAGGGCTTCGATCGATGGCAACTGTCGGATCGACACCGATCGGTGCGATCGCCACGGTTGAGATCGATCATGGATGATCGGAATCAGGGATTGGATCGATCACAACCATCGAAACCGTGCCGATCAGACCGATCGCCACGGTCCGAATCAGTCGTGGCCGATCGGGATCAGGGCTTGGTTCGATTGCAACCGTCGGTTCGTCAGCGATCTCGAACCGATCGCAACGGTCCGGGATTGGTCATGGCCGATCGGGATGAGGGCTTGGATCGATCGAAACCGTCGGACCATCGCCGATCGGACCGATCGCCATGGTCCAAGATCGGTCATGGCTGATCGGGATCACGGCTTGGATCGATCGCAACCATCAGATTGTTGCCTATCGGATCGATCGCGATGGTCCGAGATCATTGATCGCGACCGGATCGATCAGGGCTTCGATCGATGGCAACCGTCGGATCGATGCCGATCGTGCGATCGCCACGGTCTGAGATCGGTCATGGACGATCGGGATCAGGGCTTGGATCGATCACAACCGTCGGAACCGTGCCGATCGGACCGATCGCCAGTCCGAGATCAGTCGTGGCCGATCGGGATTAGGGCTTGGTTCAATCGCAACCGTTGGTTCGTCAGCGATCTCGAACCGATCGCAACGGTCCGGGATCGGTCATGACCGATCGGGATGAGGGCTTGGATCGATCGAAACCGTCAGACCGTCGCCGATCGAACCGATCGCCACGGTCCGAGATTGGTCGTGGCCGATCGGATCATGGCTTGGATCAATCGCAACCGTCGGATTGTTGCCTATCGGATTGATCGCGACGGTCCGAGATCGTTGATCGCCGACCGGGATCGATCAGGGCTTTGATCGATGGCAACTATCGGATCGACGCCGATAGGTGCGATCACCACAGTCCGAGATCGGTCATGGACGATCAGGATCAGGGCTTGGATCGATCGCAACCATCGGAACCGTGCCGATCGGACCGATCGCCACGGTCTGAGATCAGTCGAGGCCGATCGGGATCAGGGCTTGGTTCGATCGCAACCATCGGTTTGTCAGCGATCTCGAACCGATCGCAACGGTCCGGGATCGGTCATGGCTGATCGGGATGAGGGCTTGGATCGATCAAAACTGTCGGACCGTCGCCGATCAGACCGATCGCCACGGTCCGAGATTGGTGTGGCCGATTGGGATCATGGCTTGGATCGATCGCAACCATCGGATTGTCATCTATCGGATCGATCGCGATGGTTCGAGATCATTGATCGCCGACCGGGATCGATCAGGGCTTCGATCGATGGCAACCGTCGGATCGACGCCGATCGGTGCGATCGCCACGGTCTGAGATCGGTCATGGATGATCGGGATCAGGGCTTGGATCGATCGCAACCGTGGAACCATGCCGATCGGACCGATCGCCATGGTCCGAGATCAGTCGTGGCCGATCGGGATGAGGGCTTGGTTCGATCGCAACCATCGGTTCGTCAGCGATCTCGAACCGATTGCAACGGTCCGGGATCAGTCATGGACGATCGGGATGAGGGCTTGGATCGATCGAAACCGTCGGACCGTCGCCGATCGGACCGATCGCCATGGTCCGAGATCGGTCATGGCCGATCAGGATCACGGCTTGGATCGATCGCAACCGTCAGATTGTCGCCTATCGGATCGATCGCGATGGTCCGAGATCGTTGATCGCCGACCGAGATCGATCAGGGCTTCGATCGATGGCAACCATTGGATCGACGCCGATCGGTGCGATCGCCATGGTCCGAGATCGGTCATGGACGATCGGGATCAGGGCTTGGATCGATCGCAACCGTCGGAACCGTGCCGTTCGGACCGATCGCCATGGTCCGAGATCAGTCGTGGCCGATCGGGATCAAGGCTTGGTTCGATCACAACCATCAATTTGTCAGCGATCTCGAACCGATCGCAACGGTCCGGGATCGGTCATGGCCGATCGGGATGAGGGCTTGGATCGATCGAAACCATTGGATCATCGCCGATCGGACCGATCGCCACGGTCCGAGATCGGTCGTGGCTGATCGGGATCATGGCTCTGAGCAATGGCAACCATCGGATCGACGTCGATCGGTCCGATCGCCACGATCCTAGATCGGTCGCCAATGGTTTTTAAATAAATATAACTAATTATAAATATTAAAAAATTAGTGCGATGCCATGGTGGCCAGGCCACTGTCACAAAAAAAAAATTTCTTAACAGGGGGGGACCCCCCCCCCATTTTGTCTTCTCCGGCCACGGCCTCTGCCGTGGTCGCCTGTGGCATGTCCACCCTGTCAAAAATTGAAAAAAAATTTGGTAAGGGGCCCCCCCTTTTGTCTTCTCCGGCCATGGCCACGGTGGCCAAGCCGCAGTCCAAAAAAAAAAAATTTAGTTAGGGGGGGCCACGGAGCTGTTTGGATAGACTGATTGTTATGTCTTGATTATGCAATAATATTTGTAATGCTAGATAGAAAGTCTTGTTGTATTATTATTTAATTTGCATAATGTTTATGCAATAATTAATTTAAGCAGAATGTTTATGCAATAATATTTGTGCATTTGTACTTATTTACATTTGTTATGTCTTGATTATTTATATTCTGCTGCAAACTGAATGATGCATTAAATTATGTAATGCTAAATAAAAAGTCTTGTTGTAATATTATTTAATTTCCAGCAACAAATTAGTAGTTTCAATGATTTACATTTTAGTATTCACAAACATTTGTATTTGACACAATAATCTTAAAAAGTTAGTGATTACATGTATAATTCACAAGAAGTTAAGAATAACAAGCATAAGTTCGATTGTCTTCGGACTTCCATAATCACAGCACTATAACCTTTAGACCCGTTTGAGAATTTGTAAGCCTTAGTCTTGCAAATTCTCAAATTGTCCTGGTGGACAGTTTGGGAATATTTCTTGCGATATGTTAGTCTGCTATTAATCATCGTTGGGTGAGATTTCGGTTTGTATTTGCTCATACGTTCTCCTAGTGTGGCTTATATACCACACATTTAGGAGAACATATGGGGAAATGCTGCCGAAATTTCAATTTAACCGATCGATGATAATTAATAGCAGAATAACATATCACAAAAAATATTCTTGAATGGGATAGGGCCTTACCTTATAGACATGGAGTGAAGGTAGAATTAATTTAAGACACTTGAATGCTTGTGAAGTCTCATGATTAAACGCACCGCCTTGCGGCCCGACCCAAACTCAAGCCCTCCCATTAGCCATGAACCTGTGCATCGGTCCTTGCTAGCACGCCAAGGATCGTAGCCGTGGCTCGCCCTTGCATGGTAGGGACCTTAGTTGCCTAAATTTTTTTTACTTATAAATGATTTAAATGGTTGTTATTAACCTTAGTTGTGACCAAGAAATATTTAGTTATATATTTAGTAATACTAATATAGTTTTATTTTGTGGTTTCATTTAATGATTTACCAGACTTTGTATAAGTCGGTCAAAAATGAGCGGGGCTCGCTCGTGGATGTATGCAAGGATAAAAGATGGCTTGCTTAATCCAGATTTTCTGAATGGATTGGAAGAATTTATCGCATTTGCATGTAGCCAACCTGACTGGATGGATGGCCCTAGGATTAGGTGCCCATGCAACTTCCACAGGTGTCAGAATAAAGCCTACAGAGATGTGGAAACTGTTAAGGTGCATTTGTGTAAGAAGGGGTTTGTTCCTGATTACTATGTTTGGTACTGTCATGGTGAACCAGAGGATATTCCAGCAGCTGTTATAGGCCAACAAGAGTCAATTCCCGTAGATGAACCATTTGTGAATTTAAACACATATGAACAAATGGTGATGAATGCATCGGGTAATGAATTCAATCAGAATACATTTATGGAAGAACCAAATCCAGAAGCACAGCAATTTTATGATATGTTGCGTGCTGCAAATCAAGAATTGTATCCTGGTTGTGAGGGTCATTCCCAGTTGTCTACAGCTGCTCGAATGTTGAATATTAAGGCAGAACATCGATTATCAGAAAAGGCGTTCAATTCTGTAGCTGGGTTAATCAAAGAAATTTTGCCAAATGACAATGTTGCGGCAGACAGTTTTTACGCAACAAAGAAGTTGTTGCGTGGGCTTGGGCTCCCAGTTAATAAGATCGATTGTTGCTTGAACAATTGTATGATATTTTGGGGTGAAGACTCAGAGCTGAGATGGTGTAAGATTTGTGGGCAATCGAGGTACAAAAACACCGAAGGAGGAGCCGGTACAAGTAGGAGGAAAAGTGTGCCTTACAAGAGGATGCATTACTTTCCTCTTACCCCACGCCTGCAGAGATTATACAGATCTGAGGCAACAGCTGCTGATATGAGATGGCATGCCGAACATGAATCTAAAGAGGATGAAATGCGGCATCCATCAGATTCAAAGGCTTGGAAGCATTTCAATGAAAATCATCCTGATTTCGCTGAAGATATAAGGAATGTGAGATTAGGTCTTTGTACCGATGGTTTCCAACCATTTGGTCAAGCGGGGCAACAGTATTCATGTTGGCCTGTGATACTGACTGTATATAACCTTCCTCCGTGGAAGTGCATGAAAGATACTGCAATGTTTTTAACCGTTTTGGTTCCAGGACCATCAAATCCAAAGGAAAAGATTGATGTCTTTCTGCAACCGTTGGTGGCCGAATTGAAAATGTTGTGGGAAACAGGAGTCGTAGCCTACGACATTTCTATGAAACATAATTTCTTAATGAGAGCTGCTTTGATGTGGACAATAAGTGATTTTCCGGCATATGCAATGTTGTCTGGTTGGAGCACTGCTGGACGTCTGGCATGCCCTCATTGCATGTATGATTCGGATGCATTTACATTGCAGAAGAGTGGTAAGCAGTCATGGTTTGATAACCATAGGAAGTTCTTGCCCCCAAATCATCCTTACAGGCGTAACTTGATCGCCTTCCGGAAGAACAAAGCAGTCACAAAATTTGCCGAACCGGTTAGGTCCGGCACGGATCTATTTGATTCTATAGAGCATTTGGGGTTGATGTATGCATGGGAACCGGATGCAGATAGAATAAATGGCCGTATATGTAAAGAACATAACTGGAAGAAGCGAAGTATATTTTGGGATTTGCCTTATTGGAGCACAAATCTCATCCGGCACAACTTGGATGTTATGCATATCGAGAAAAATTTCTTTGATAACATATTTAACACGGTGCTAAACATCCCGGGAAAAACAAAAGATACTGCAAAGTCAAGAGAAGAACTTAATCAGTACTGCAGAAGAGGTGATTTGAGAAGGAGTGCCGATGGGACCTATCCTAAAGCATGTTACACTCTTGACAGAAATTCACGAGAAGTTTTATGTAACTGGCTTAGAGGGTTAAAATTTCCAGATGGTTATGCCTCAAATATCGGTAGGTGTGTGGACATGCATAAGCTCAAGTTGTTCGGCATGAAGAGTCACGACTGCCATGTTTTCATGCAACGGTTATTACCTATAGCTTTTCGTGAGTTGCTTCCGCAACATGTCTGGAAGGCAATTACGGAGCTCAGCTTATTCTTCAAGGAGTTATCTGCCGCAGTCATTACTTCTGCATCCATGGCAAGGCTTGAGGAGGAAATTCAATTATTTTATGCAAGCTTGAGCGAATATTTCCTCCCAGTTTTTTTGACTCAATGGAGCATTTACCGGTTCACTTGCCATACGAAGCGAGCATAGCTGGTCCCGTGCAGTATCGCTGGATGTATCCTTTCGAGAGGTAAATATATACATCATTAAGATATGTTGACATTTCAAATATTATTTCATTGCTTGAAAAATTGGTTAATTTGTTGTTGCAACTTTACATATAGGTATCTTAAGAAGTTAAAAAATAATGTGCGTAATAAGGCAAGGGTTGAAGGTTCTATATGCAATGCACACTTGGTCGAAGAAGTTTCAGCTTTTGCCTCACATTACTTTGAGGGTCACGTCCACACGAGGAGCCGAAATCATGGTCGTAACGATGACGTATGTGTGGACGAAGGAGAAGCTAATGACGGTAGAATATCAATTTTTAAAGCTATCGGCCGTTCCTTTGGTGGGCAGAAGTCAAGAAATCTTAGCGATATGGAGTATAATGCAGCACATTATTACATCCTAATGAACTGTAGAGAAGTCGATCCATATATTGAGTAAGTGTATACTTCAATGCTAAATTGGAAATTTTAATTTAAATTACAATATACCAAAAATTTAATTTCTAACATTAGTTTTCATCCTTTTCATCCCATAAGGATGTTTTGTGATAGACAACGACAGATGAATCCCGACATCAGTCAAGTTGCAATTGGGCAGAAATTAGAAACGGAGTTTGCTTACTGGTTTTATGAATTTGTGAGTAGTATCACTCAATCAATTTCGATAATGGCTATTTTTTTTGAATTGGATGTCAATAGCTTATTAATTTATAGGTCAACGGTCCATGGTCCACAACCGACAATATTTTCATTAAATGTCTATCGCAATGGCCATTGAAGACCGTAACAACCTCTACTGGCTATTTTGTAAATGGGTACAAATTTCAGATTGAACGATTAGCAGCTTCAAGAGGCACGCAGAACTGGGGCGTGTGTGTGAAAGGAGAAAGTGTTGGAGCAAATATGCAGGATTATTATGGAAAGTTAGTAGAGGTGGTTGAAGTTGAATATCCCGGTTGGCCTATGAAACGAACCGTATTGTTTCGTTGTGATTGGTTCGATCCGATAGTTCCTGTGGGCAAAAGGGTTCATAACGACTACAATTTGGTTGAAGTGAACCATCGACGAAGATTGCAGAAATATGACCCATTCATCCTTGCATCCCAAGCTCAGCAAGTCTTTTACTGCGGATATCCAAGTTTGCGCAACGACAAGCGAGATTGGTGGGCCGTTTCTAAAATCGTCCCACGTTCAACAATCGTATTAGAGGAGAGTTCATCAAGTCAATCAGCCGAGTGCCCTGCATTTCAAGAGGATGAGATGGAAATGCATGCAATTGAGGATGACACAAGGGCTCCTGAAACATCACTTAGAGATCCAAATGGTGATGTCCAAGAAATTGCGGATGCAAATGTTCGGTTTCCTTCCGATGATAATGAAACTGATTCGCAATCCGATACGGCATCGGATGTTGAACCAACATTTCACGAAACAAATGACACCGATTAAACATAGAGGTTTTTTAAAATTTAACTTTTTTTTATAAGTGTTCAAATCTTACATAGTCAATCATTAATCGTAATTTAATTGTGTGAATCTTTAGTATTTTCAGTATGACGGGCAGAGGTAGATCTACCGACGACAGACGGAGTGAGCAGGGACGTAGCCCTGCTACATCAGATCACATGAGCGTCGGAGATGGATCTCCAGCAGTGGCGCAGCCTTCGATCTCTCCAGCAGTATTACCATCCAGCCGATCGGCACATACCTCCGAGAGTTCTTCCACCATCGGCCGCACTGTACTTCGACTTGATGCTCAGGGGATGTAAGTATATACTAATTAAAAATATATGTTTATGTTTTTAAGTCAATTACTTATAAACATGCATTTTTTTAACAGATTCATTGAGCAGCATCATGTATCCAGCCACATCAGCGCCGTATTTCAGAGGCGTGCAGATCCCAGTGGCTACGATTGGCGCCACGTATCTCCAGCCACGAGGGAGTTTTATTTTTCTGAGTTTCAGGTAAACTTATTAAATACAATTTATCAGTGATATAAAATTTCTTAAACTTAATAAATTCAGAAACTAACTATTTATTTTAATGCAGAAAAAGTTTACGTGGGATCCTGCCAGCCATGATGCCATTAGGGCAGCATGGGAGGCTCTGACGCGACGCCGATACTCCGACATGCTTCATCGTTGGAGGTCATCGGGTCAGCGTCCTGCGCACGTGCCAGAGGGTATTTGGCACGAGTGGCAGCAGGCCTGGGTGTCCGATGGCTGGCGCAGGAGGTCCGCATCAGCCAGCACGAACCGCCGATCTGAGAAGGGCGGTCCTGGCACGGGTCTCTCCCGCCATACTTCGGGCTCCATTTCGATTCAGGAGCACAGACGGCGTATGGTAAGAAAACATAAATATTTTAATTACTATTTTAGTTATTTACAAATATTTGTATTAATATCTTTTTTTTTGTTATAGTCTGAGCAGGAGGGCGGAGATCCTGGTGAGTTTCGTCTATTCAGGGCGACACACACCAGGAGGGACGGTTCCTGGGTCGACACGCGATCACGGAGGTTGCGGTAAGAAATTAGATTTATGTAGTATCTGTTTAATTTCTAAAATTTTATTTCAAGAAATTTATTAACTCATTTATTGTTGATTTCATAATTTCAAGACACGAGTCGAGGAGCTTCGCTCCCAGGCATCGCAGGTCGACTCTACTGATGGGGAGACGCCCGTCGAACTCTCAGCAGAGGAGAGTCGGCGTGTGTTTTTGGAGGCTGTTGGTGCCCAGCCACGAGACCGCAGGGTCTATGGTCTGGGCACTAGAGCTTCTACATATTTTCCCCATCAGGCCTCCAGCTCGCGAGCTTCTGGTGATCTTCCTCCCGAGCGGTTACACGACCTTCGCAGATCTATTGCAGAGGAGGTTCGCCAGGAGGTCGAGCAGGATTTTGAGGATCGTATGCGAGGCCGGGATCAGGAGATTGCAGACATGCGAGATGAGATGCATTATTTGCGGGATATGGTTAGCCGCTTGTCGCAGAGTCTTCAGCCTCCACAGCCTCCACGTGATCGCCCAGATTCTTGATGTATTTTTTTTTCTTTTTTTATGTTGTAAAAACTTCAAAATTTTAATATATGAATTATTTTTGGAAATTTATTATTGTTTGGATTGAGTGAAAAATGTTTCTATCAATATTTAGATTTAACGAAATTGTATTAACCGTTTTAATTTTTAATTTTTTATATTTTTTAAAAATTTAATTTGCGACGCATTAGCGATTGAAATTGCATCGCTAATATTTTTAAAATATTATTATTAAATATTGCGATGCAATGACCTGGCATCGCAATAATTTAAAAAAAATTTAATAGCGACGCATTAGCGACTAAAATTGTGTCGCTATTATATCTAAATTATTTTTAATAAATATTGCGACGCAATGACCTTGCGTCGCAATATTTTAAAAAATTTTTATTTGCGACGCATTAGCGACTCAAATTGCGTCGCTATTATACCAAAAATATTATTATTAAATATTGCGACGCAGCTAGATGCGTCGCAATATTACGACGCAATTTAGTGCATCGCAATATTTAATAATAATTTTAAATATTAAATATTAATTTTAAATTTAGCGACGCATTTGGATGCGTCGCAATATTGCGACTCAATGTTGCATCGCAGAGCGTCGCAATATTGCGACGCAATTGTGACAAATGGGTATTACGACGAACATCTGAGCGACGCCGTCATTGCTATTGCGTCGCAATAGCACGTTTAGCGATGCAATTGCGACGCATTTGGGCGTCGCAATATTTTATTTCTCTTGTAGTGCTCTGGGATCTGCACGCCTCTGAAATACGGCACTGATGTGGCTGGATACATGATGCTGCTCAATAAATCTATTAAAAAAATGCATGTTTATAAGTAATTGACTTAAAAACATAAACATATATTTTTAATTAGTATATACTTACAGCCCTGAGCATCGAGTCGAAGTACGGTGCGACCGATGGTGGAAGAACTCTCGGAGGTATGTGCCGATCGGCTGGATGGTAATACTGCTAGAGAGATCGAAGGCTGTGCGACTGCTGGAGATCCGAACTCTCCATCTCCGACGCTCATATGATCTGATGCAGTAGGGCTACGTCCCTGCTCACTCCGTCTGTCGTCGGTAGATCTACCTCTGCCCGTCATTCTAAAAATACTAAAGATTCATACAATTAAATTACGATTAATGATTGACTATGTAAAAATTTAACACTTATAAAAAAAAGTTAAATTTTAAAAAACCTCTATGTTTAATCGATGTCATTTGTTTCATGAAATATTGGTTCAACATCCGATGCCGTATCGGACTGCGATTCAGTTTCATTATCATCGGAAGGAAATCGAACATTTGCATCCGCAATTCTTGGACATCACCATTTGGATCTCTAAGTGATGTTTCAGGAGCCCTTGTGTCGTCCTCAATTGCATGCATTTCCATCTCATCCTCTTGAAATGCAGGGCACTCGGCTGATTGACTTGATGAACTCTCCTCTAATACGATTGTTGAACGTGGGACGATTTTAGAAACGGCCCACCAATCTCGCTTGTCGTTGCGCAAACTTGGATATCCGCAGTAAAAGACTTGCTGAGCTTGGGATGCAAGGATGAATGGGTCATATTTCTGCAATCTTCGTCGATGGTTCACTTCAACCAAATTGTAGTCGTTATGAACCCTTTTGCCCATAGGAACTATCGAATCGAACCAATCACAATGAAACAATACGGTTCATTTCATAGGCCAACCGGGATATTCAACTTCAACCACCTCTACTAACTTGCCATAATAATCCTGCATATTTGCTCCAACACTTTCTCCTTTCACACACACGCCCCAGTTCTGCGTGCCTCTTGAAGCTGCTAATCATTCAATCTGAAATTTGTACCCATTTACAAAATAGCCAGTAGAGGTTGTTACGGTCTTCAATGGCCATTGCGATAGACATTTAATGAAAATATTGTCGGTTGTGGACCATGGACCATTGACCTATAAATTAATAAGCTATTGACATCCAATTCAAAAAATAATAGCCATTATCGAAATTGATTAAGTGATACTACTCACAAACTCACAAATTGATACTACTCCCGATCGGCCGACCTATCTCGGACCGTTGCAATCCGTCCGAGATCGGCGACGATCCGACGGTTGCGATCGATCGAAGCCATGATCCCGATCGGCCACGACCGATCTCGGACCGTGGCGATCGGTCCGATCGGCAACGATCCGATGGTTGCGATCGATCCAAGCCCTGATCCCGATCGGCCACGACCGATCCCGGACCGTGCGATCGGTCCGATCGGATCCGAATCGATCCAAGCCCTGATCCCGGACCGATGGACCGTTGCGATCGGTCCGATCGCTGGCGATGCGATCGATCCAAGCACTGATCCCGATCGTCCATGACCGATCTAGGACCATGGCGATCGGACCGATTGACATCGATCCGATGGTTGCCATCGCTCCAAGCCCTTATCCTGATCCGTCACGACCAATCTCGGACCATGGTGATCGATCCGATTGGCGACGATCCGACGATTGCGATCGATCCAAGCCCTGATCCCAATCGGCCACGATCGATCCCGGACCATTGCGATTGGTCCGAGATCGCTGACGAACCAACGGTTGCGATCGAACCAAGCCCTGATCCCCATCAGCCATGACTGATCTCGGACCATGGCAATCGTCCGATCGGCGATGATCCAACGGTTGCGATCGATCCAAGCCCTGATCCGATCGTCCATAACCGATCTCGAACCGTGGCGATCGCATCGATCGGCGTCGATCCGACGGTTTCCATTGATCGAAGCCCTGATCGATCCCGGTCGGTGATCAACGATCTCGGACCGTCGCGATCGATCCGATAGGCGACAATCCGACGGTTGCGATCGATCCAAGCCATGATCCCGATCGGCCATGACCGATCTCGGACCGTGGCGATCGGTCCGATCGGCGATGATCCGACGTTGCGATTGATCCAAGCCCTCATCCCGATCGGCCATGACCGATCCCAGACCGATGCGATCGGTCCGAGATCGCTGACGATCCGACGGTCGCGATCGATCCAAGCCCTGATCCCGATCGGCCACGACCGATCTCGAACCATGGCGATCGGTCTGATCGGCGATGATCCGAGGGTTGATCGATCCAAGCCCTTATTCTGATCGGTCATGATCAATTTTGGACCAATCGCTATTTCACATAATTAATTTTTTTAAATACATTGCGATGCAAACGGTTGCATCGTAATTTTTTAATATGATAATTATATTATATAAAAATTAATTTTATTTATAATAATTACAATGCAACAAGTGCATCACTAAATTAAAACATAATTTTCCTAATTAATTTTTTGATTTATTGCATCGCTATTTAACATAATTAATTTTTTAAAAACATTGCAAGCACTGTGTTACGTCGCAATTATTTTTTCTCATATTTATACTTTATAAAATTTAATTTTATTTAAAATAATTGTGACAGTTATTGCGTCGCTAAATTAAAAAATAATTTTTCTAATTTTTGATTTATTGCATCGCTAATGCGTCGCTATTTAATATATTTAATTTTTTTTAAAACATTACGACGCACTGAGTTGCATCGCAATATTTTTTTCTAATATTTATACTTTATAAAATTTAATTTTATTTAAATTATTTGCGATGCAATTGGTGTATCGCTAAATTAAAATAATTTTTTAATTTTTTGGTTTATTGCGTCGCTAATGCGTCGCTATTTAATATATTTAATTTTTTTAAAAACATTGCGACGCACTGATTTGCGTCGCAATATTTTTTTTTTATATTTATATTTATAAAATTTAATTTATTTAAATTATTTGCGATGCAATTGGTGCGTCGCTAAATTAAAAATAATTTTTTAATTTTCTGGTTTATTGCGTTGCTAATGCGTCCCTATTTAACATATTTAATTCTTTTAAAAATATTACGACGCACTGTGTTGCATCGCAATATTTTTTTTCTGATATTTATATTTTATAAAAAATTAATTTAAAAATATTGCGATGTATTATTTGCGTCGCTAAATAAAAAATTAATTTTTTTAATTTTTTGATTAATTGAGTCGCTAATGCGTCGCTAAGGCCGTTGCAATATTTTGTTGTCACAGAGGCGTCGCAAAGTGGTCGCAATTTAGCGACGCATAATTGCGTCGCTAAATTTGCGTTGCTATTTCAGTATTTTCTTGTAGTGATTATAAACTTCCAAGAAACATGTCCAAAATTAGTTGAATCACTTTACTATTGAAGTACCATGCCGCATTTAATCAAGGATTTAAGTGCCTGTGGAATTGGTCATGCTAGATAGTGATCAGCATGCTTTGCCATGCTGAAATGTGCCATGCAGTGCTGATGCACCTGTGTTCTGCACTGTGGCAATACAGAACCATGCTGAACTAATGTCTATTGCTAGTCCTGGCTTTGCATGGATTGGCACTTGAAACCCTGTTATAAATGACTAAATCCAATACTTGAATTGCAGCATTACTCACATAACCATAATCATCAATCATCATCCTAACTGCATTAGCCAGCTTTACATGTCGCCTATGTAAATGATCTGTCTGTGCAAGAAAGTATCAAATGAAGCTTGACAATTTTCTCTGGATGAGTAATTTGTTTCAATCATGGATGGGAACTTGTCTTGCAATCATCTATTAACATAAACTGAAGATAACATGCATGAGTTAGGTCACATATCTTTTTAAACCATTCATTTATAGATCTGTAGGCCACTAAGGTTCAGTTTGGATTCATGGTTGTTTTTGTCAGCCATACCAGCTAGTCCCTATGTTTTATCTTTCAGTTGTTTCTCTATTTACTTCTTAGGTAGAGGAAAGCAACGAGGCGAGACAGAAGTTTTTGAAAGCAAAATCTATCTCTTCAGCCCAATTTTTTGGTAACCAGAACAAAGCAAAGCAAGTGATAAGGAGGATCAAATATCCTTCCAAAGGTGTGCGGTATGTGCTCCACTGATCCAAATAATTTTTAAAGAAAAATTGCTTCATATTTTTACTTGTGATTTGGATAATTATTTTCCTTTTTCGTGACCTGTGATGATATATTTGTTGTTATTTTTATATAGCTGCAGAGATCGACAGGGTTGTGACATCATTACATTCTCTTCTGGGGTGGCATAATAACCCATAATTTTAGGCCATTTTTGTTCACGTTATGGTTTCTGAAATATTGAAAATTTGGACCTTTTGATCTGTCAGTTTGATTACTTCTGATTTTCTAAAGTTGCCACTTGTAGGGTTCAACATCCATATCAAGAGCTAATCTTTTTGGTCAGCGTATGGAGGACGCTTCACCAGTCCTTCTTGCCATTTACCTTGTTGACCAAATCTCTTTACAGGTAATTGCTAAAAGCTTTTTTTTTTGTGACATATCTGATGGATAAGATTGTCAAAAATTCTCCTTCTTGATAGCAAAGGGAACATGTATATGAAGAGGGGCATAAATGATCAGCATTTAATTAAATTAACATGAAAGTTTTATTGAAGCATCCTTTGTTGTCATTTTTGGAACTTCAGAGCCCAATATCTGAGATTAGTGTAGAGAGGATGACGTTCTAATATTTAAAAAATTTTCATGTGAGGATTCATGCTCCAATTTGCTGGGGTTTCTTTGCCATGGAAATTTAACCATCAAATTAGAGTGTAGAAGTATTACCAAGATTACTGTGCTATGCTGCAGAATTTAATTCAGTGCTTGCCTTTTGTTTTTTAGGTATCACAGGACATATCCTCCCTCAAGAACATTGCCGGGGAAACCGGAAGGAAGCTGACTTCTATAGCTTCCAGTCTTCTCAATGATATTTAAAATGGAATCCTTTAATCATCAAGTACAGATATTCGTTTCAGATTAGGATAGTTCGAACATAAAGGCTTCTTGCCGGCTATTTTCATCTTATAATATTCTTTCATAGAAACCAAGGCTTCGCTAGTTGCTGTGCACAGGCTATATTTTTTTATTAAGGGAGACTTGTGCATTCTGAGATTGTATATTCAGGTCACATACGTACATAGATACATACAACTAACCAATAACTTTTTTTTGTTTGTTTTCGCTTGAACCCCTAGTAAGGTATGAGGTTCAGATGGTTTGCTTGGAGTTGGGTTGGTTTGAAAATTTCTCAAAAGTAGTATAGGTAAGGATTGCAAGTATTCAATATATATTGCTATGAAATTAGGAAATCTCGATGTGCTGTGATACATGAGAGGGTTGAAGTGCACCATAAGCTTAAATCTTGGTCATGCTTATGTCATTGTCGAAAGGAGATTCGTTAGCTTCAGAGAACGTGTGCATGATGAACATATGCAACCAATGGTTTGCTTGCATATGTTGTTTGGTGATGAGGGATATCTTGACAGATCACCTAAACAGAATGTGCAATTTTATTCTTTCTTGTTTGGTGGTTTCACTGTAAATTAAGATGAAAAGTGTGATCAATATATTTATTCAGCATGATGACCAGGCTTCACAGCAGCACCACCACATAGAGAGATAGACGACGCATTGAACAAGCCAACATTGAACAATATTTGGGGACTTTCGCACGTTAATGAAAGGACTCTCCATCCCACCTGCTTCTTCCTTTGACTTGCGGTCGCATGCCCCACACCATTCCAACTATATTTTCCACCCTAAAGTATTCACTCAAAATCCAAAACCTTTTTCTTATGCTTTAAAAACATAACATTTCAAATGTCACAGTTAAAATCAACATAATACTTAATTATCTTGCAATAACTCCATACATTAATTCCATCACCGTTATTTCATTGAACATCCAACGAATGCTTCGATATTTTATTGAGTATCTAACTAATATTAACAAACATCTACTAGCCATAATTTCCAACCCCTATATAAAGTAGTATTAGCACATAAATATGAACTTGCATTTAATTGTATATCATGATTATCCATGATCTCCAACCAATCTCCAACCAATTTGATCCATGCACATCTATGCAACCTCATCATTGTGCCATATGCAACTGGGCAACCTTGCACTCATAATCTAGATTGATCATGCGATTCTATCATCATTCCCAAGCATAATTTATTCTTTGCTAGTGCAGCTCTTTATTGCAAACAAATGAAACTAGCCATAAAACTTTGGCCATATCCACATGCTATCCAACTCTTCATCTCATCATAAACAATTCGAACTACAAAAAAACCTCATGTTTCTTGCGCATAACATTTATTGTCTTTATAAAAATTTTAAAATAAAGCTTTTCAATTGAAAAGAAAACTAAAGAATAACTAGATCACCTTTTTCATGCTTTAATAACCATCAATAAGAATATCTTAAGCCTTTTTAGGATTTCCTTATGTCTTGAAGATGCATGAAATTTTCTCATTTATGATAACTAAAAAGCTAGCTCAGTCAAACATGACTTGGCGTAGGAAATTAAACAATAATGATAAGCATTGTTCAACCTTTTCAAAAAAATTTTAAGATTGTAGTGATAGAAATTTTGGCTGTTGAGATTTGTATAAGGTTCAACAAACTACAGATAGAGTCCAAACACTTGCATTGAACACCATGAATCATATGAAGCCCTAGAACTTCTATCAAATCACAAACATAATAAACTATCACTGCATTCAAAATACTTTTTTTAAAAAAAAAACTTAGATCCAATGCCATATAAAATATCTAAAGAGATTGATAGCATGAAGAATGATCACCTGCGGAAGGATTACCAAGAATAAACACCAAAAGAAATATAAGAACTTATAGAGAAAATAAAATTAGAGGGGGAAAAAGTTTTAAATAAAACTGTACTCGGTTTTTGTATGCCTCAAATACCAAGCTAAAAACCAGCTTTTATATTTAAAGTTACCAACCCTTATCTAATAGGAAAAAATTCGCCTTTCTCCTCACACCACAATCTGAACAACTAACTACGCTAAAAAATTATAAGGCTACGACAAATGGTGGCTCTCATCACCACCAGTATATGACCCGAGTGCATCATCTCATGTCCTTGGGCTTGGAGATGGGATGTTATTAAGGTCTGACAGTGCACTATGCTGTTTCTTCCTGGGAGTCGAATTCGTTACCATGAACATCTCATTTGCCATTCGATCCTTTGTGGCTTCCTCAACTGTAGACTAACCACCAGTTGAATAATGCTGTGATGACAATAAGAATACAATATAAGATAAAACATAACAAGAACATGATTTGATTTATACTAACAATTCTATAAATAATAATAATAATGAAAAAAGGGCATGCTAAAGAATTTTGAATTCATTATTGTATCCAAGGGAGCCTTCTTAATTTCTAGCCCCAACATTGATGCCTTGCTAGGTGCAAGGTCTAAGAGGAGTTGAACTGCTACCACTTTCTACCTTAGCTATAACAAGTTCAGAGGTATCATCTGTTTCTGGACTCCAACTCTCTCTTCTCGTCAATGAATCCATGGAGTTGTCGCTGATGCTGCTAAACTCTCCATTAGTTTGGAGTGTCATCCAAATTCCCATGAACATTGAATTCAAAGATGATGATCCCTCCTTTACATAGAAGAGCATATATGCTAGCACACCAAGGGCAACCTCTTGAGAGCACGTGGTAAACTACAATAGATAGTAGTCAAGCAAAAGAAATACAAATGTGGTTGATCGATCTATGATTTTGACTTTATTAAGACAAAGAAGGATAACTCACAACATTGTCACTCATCACATGCCATGTAGATTGAGTTGAACGGATGATGCTGAAGTAATGACCTCTATCCAGAGTTCCTTCATGCACAACGACAGCGTACAGTTGATAATTTAATTGCCAAATTGATGCATGTTAGAAGATGAGGAATAATTTATGTGAGACATTAACCTAAACCATAGCCAAGAGCTAGTTTACGTAAGTACCAAACAACTATTTATTCGCGTACAAACAAGCATGGAAAGAAAAAAAAAATTGTCACACAATAAGACAATATTGAGTCATAAAATTAGTGCATTACCAAACAATCATCAACTAATGCATTAACTTATGAAAGAATAATCATGAATCTTTTTGGTTTGTCAAAGAGATATATATATATATGAAACACATACTTCATCCCGTGGGGAGCTAACGAAGGGCTGCAAGTTCAGCATCAACGGGAAGCTCATAAAATTATTGATCTTTTGAAGGCCATCACCATTAATGCTAAATCTCTTTAGGGTCTGTTTGGATGGGAGGAAATGGAGGGAGGAAAAGGAAAAAGAGGTAAAAGGTCATAAGTTATCTTGTTTGGGAGGAGGATGAAAGAAAGAGGGGGAAGGGAATGGGAGTAACCGGTTCTCCTCCTTTTATCCTCAACGAGTGTAAATCTGTTAACCTCCAAATCGGAGGGTAAGTTGTGGGAGGGAAAAATGTTTAAGTTATACTTTTATGAAAGACCAAAATATCCCTTTAGTTTCTATTATTCATTCTTTAATTCTCACGGTTCATTCTCTGTTCTGGAGGGGTATAATTATCACCAAATTCTTTCCTTTCCTTTCCCTCCCTCCTATCCAAATAAAAAAGAAAAGAACAACCCTTCCTTTCCCTTTCATCCCTTCCAAACAAGAGAAAAAGAACAATCATTTCTTTTCCTTCCTTTCCCTTCCATTCCTTTCCTTTTTACTCTTTCCTTCCTTCTCCTTCAAACATCCAAACATAGCCTTAGTTGCAATAAATCAACTTGTGGTGCCTGATCCAATGTTAGCCGTTTCTCCTTCATCACTTGTGCACAGCAGCGGTCGCATCTTGAAGGCTCGAGGATCTTGGCCTTGGTATATGATGTCAAGGCCTCTGTGAGGCTACTCATACCATCAATCTCCAGACTGAGATCTAGCAGGGACTCAAATGTATCCGACTCATGGCCGCAAGCCCTGCAGCGCATCTGAGATAGAAGAGATCGAGATTAGATTTGAGAAATTAAGGAGCTGGTAGAGGAATTAATTAGCTAGGGCCTTGTACTGGTCATGAAATTAATTAATTAAGATACGTACACGACTTCTTGTTCGGCCTCCAAAGACCTCTGTGATGAGGCTGCCATTAATGTCAGGGTCTTGGCCGACGCAGCACCTGTGCACCCTGTTCAGCAGGCTTTGGAGGAATTTATGGGCATCCTCCTGCTCATCCAGTACACTCCCAGGTAATATTTCTGATAAAATTTTTTCTAAGGAAGTTGGTTTGTATATATATATGAACATCTCAACTTCATGATCAGTATCATCTGCAAAAATAAAAAAACTAATTAGAAATCTAGAGAAAAGTTGATAAACGGAGGATACGACTCAAATTATCGATGAAGTTCTTCGGCCAGAAAGCACATCCTGGCAGGCGTAGTCCTCAATATGACGTCCCAAGGCAGAGAGAGCACAGAACTCCTCAGGACCAGCTGTACGTCACGTTCCATGAACAAATTAAACACGTAAACAAGAGCTCAAACCCAAGAACAAACGGAATCAGATAATTCAAACAAAAGAACACTATCATCGATCTAAGAAAGGAAAATTATGGGAGAAAAAAGTACGTACGTACCTGAGCAAGTATAAAAGGGATCATTATTGGATGCCCTAAGTTCTCTCACGAGAGGAACAGTATGGGTTAGGCATTGAAGAACTGCATTGAGGAAACAATTGTTGCTTACGTTAACAAGCTCGGCTCCCTGGCATCAAAGAACCTTGATAAATTCAAAATCCAAAAAGAAAGAGTAGTGATGACGCCCGATTACCGGTATTGAGCGCGGGGAAGGTTGGTCTATTCGCTGAGGAGATTAATTTTCTTTAACTAATAATTAATTTTTAATCAATATTGGATCAAACCCAATGACATTTGGTCTTGAAATTAGGCCATCTAATCTAAATTAAGTCCAACTTAATTTAGATTTTAATTCCATCCTAAATTCTTTATAATGCATGTGAACCATTAGGCCCTCTTCACATTGGCAACAATCATGTCCTATAATCCAACCCTAAGATTGATTGAGTCAACTCTTTGACTTAGTTAAAGTATCCATGATTATAGATCATGAGCGGCCTTTAACAAAGCATCATGACTACTCAAGTTGTTGGCCCAGATGACAACCCAAGAGGGGGGGGGGTGAATTGGGTTCTTTAAAAAATTTAACCTCTAAATAAAAATTGTTTGCTTAAGATGAATGAAAGTAAATGCAATGCAAATATAAAGCATAATCAATGAGACAGAGATAGAGATAGAGACAATAGAAGCACGACAAACACAAAGATTTTATAGTGGTTCGGTGTATCCAACACCTACGTCCACTCCCAAGATCCACTTGGGTCCACACTATAATCTCCTCGATTACAGCCGAGTTGTTTTACAAGCTCACAACCCAAACTTGTTGTTTTATCCGGGATCACAACGAACCCAGCCGGTTTTTCGGGCTCACCAGCACACAACCCTAAACTCAAGCTAATCTAGCTTGACCTAAGGTATACAACCTCCACTAGTTCAATCCCTTTGATTGAACTATGCACAAACAAAAAGAATATAGTTTTTCAAAGATACACAGCTCCTCAATGAGCAAATATTCAAGAATAAGAAAACAAGTTTAGAAAAGCCTGATTTGAAGTTGTTTGGCTTTGAGCTTTTCTTCTTTTCTTCTTTTCTTCTTCTCCCTTTGGAATGATGAATCAAGCCTCAGCTTTAATCCCTCACAGTTGTTGCAGTTGAGAAGATTGAAATGGAAGAAACGAAGCTTTTTTCTTCAATTTGGGAAATCCACCAATTTTTGATTTGAGACGCCTTGGATTCCTCTTTGAGCTTTTTGGAGTGAAAGGATTTGAGTTTGAAGGATTTTCTCTTGAGATTCAGGCTCAGGCTTTTTCGGATTTTTGATTTGAAATATTTCTCTTTTCCGTTCTCTTTTCCTCTCTCTATTCCTGTTTCAAACGGGTGTTTTTCCCCTTTTTATAGATTTTCTTCAATCTATTTTTGGGATGAAACTTGCCGTTGGAGTGTACCTGGAAACAAAATATATCCGTTAAAAATTAGTTAAAAAGGAAATATTACCGTTAGAGCTGATCTGACATTTTAAATTTTCATCCCAGTCAGGTTGGAGTCGGCTCCAACTTTTCAGGTGTCGGCTCTAGATCGTTTTACTAAAAATAGAAATTTCCAAGTTCGTTGAGGAGTCGGCTCCGAAAAAGTAAGTGTCGGCTCGCCATCGTCAGGTGTCGGCTCCGAAAACTGTAGGTGTCGGCTCCAGGATGCTCAAAAAATTAACGTTCTGTCCCCGCATCGGAGTCGGCTCCAGACACTGTAAGTGTCGACTCCGAAACTCTAGGTGTCGGCTCCAGGTTGTATCAAAAATCAGATTAAAATTGAATTGGCCATGGGGTCGGCTCCAGGTTTTCTAGGTGTCGACTCCAAGCTCTGAAACTTTGAAATCTCTGATTTGTATTTGATTCAAAATTTATTTCTTAATTCCTTTAAATTGATCAAATAAATTTAAGTCCTGAAACACTTATAAAATTCATTAGTAATCAAATAAATATACTCAATTCCTTTATTAATCATCAAAATTAATAAATGGATCAACAATCTACCCCTTTTTGATGATTATAAAAACATTGAGTATATGCATAAAATTCTTAAATTAAAAAATTATCAAGGAAGTGATCTTCACGAGTAAGCTCCACCTATGAAGTTTAAATTATTCTTCCTCTTACTTTACATATTTGGTACTTAAGATTTCTTTATGCATAGTCAAATTAATTTGATTATTAATTAAATAACTTAATTTTTCATATTAAACAAGTAATGCAACACAACTTTCTCTCCCTTTAATGCAATTAACAATATAACTTTCTCCTTCTTAATGCATATACAACCATAATTCTCTCCCCCTTTTTTGTAATCAACAAAAAGGTAAAGAATATTTCATATTGCATCAAAAGATAATTTTTATTGCATCAAAAGATAATTTTCATTGCATCAAAAGATAATTTCATTTCAACATAAGTCAAGTATTACAAAAAAATACTCATTCATCAAAATATAGCTATCATTACATCAACACATAAACTTCATTACATCAAAATGTAAACTACATTTCATCATTCATTACATCAAAAGTTCTTCCTCACTATTCTTGTTAAATGATCTACAATATTTTTCATTCTATCACATTGAAGCTTAACATAGTCTTTAAGTCTCTCATCAACAAATGTGCAAGCTGTTGAGATTTTATCTTGGAGCTCGGCGTTGCACCTTGAATAAGTTTCACTATCTCCACAAATCTCTTTAAGTTCTTCAAAGATATTTTTAAATCACCACTTAAAGATTCTGCAGAGGAGTTGAGAGTTGATTCAATCTTTGCAATCCGATCATCAAGTGAATAAAGTGATTCTTTTATATTCATGAACTGACTGTCAAACTCATCCTTCTGAGCAGCAAACAAACTTTTTAATTGCTCCATTTGAAGGTCTAAGAATCCAACTGAAGAAGTGGATGGTTGATCATTAACATGTGCAGGTGCAGGAGTAGGAATGAGACTCCTAGGCTGTGAATAAGGAACCCTAACTGATGGTCCAGCCTCACAAGGCTCAGAAACTCTCGGCACAGGGGCTCTCTCACCAAGGTGTCCTTTCCTATCCCACTGTCCATTCACTTTAGCAAAACCCATCCGATGCAATGTTGCCAAACTATAGTAGTCGGTGTGCCTCAGGTTCTTAGATGGTTCATTCTCTTGAATTACAACCCCTTGGCTCTTGAAAACCATAGTAAGTACCATGCCATACGGTAGGGATGACCTTCTCTTTCCTCCAGCTTCCGCCATATAAAATATCATCATAGCTGCAAGGTTGATTGGCTGTCTAGTCAGAACACTATCCATAACAACAATGTCTCGCTCTGAGACATACTCAAACCGATCGGTCTTCGGAAATAAGATCCTACTGTAGATGTTGTGTAATAATCTCAATTCCAAAGGTAATTGATTAGCTCTTATCTCCTCAAACTCAGTCACTTCCCTTCCTAACATTCTTGAAAGAGCCGCTGACCTATCACTGTGCATGTCAGCTGCTAAACCGATAATTGGGATGCTAAGAAGGTTTCCAAGCTTTTGAAAGGTAAGGTGAATCCTCTTATTTCTTACTGAGCTAACTAAACCGCCATCACCTCTAGCCAAATTAAAATAGAATTCTTTTACTAAGGCTGGATAAGTGGGAACGTCTAGAGAGCAGAGCTTATCCCAGCCCATTTCCTTTAATTTCCTACTGAATGAGAAACCCTCAGTTTCAAACAGATCAAAATCAATCTTTCTCCCCATTGTGATAACCCTCCTGGCTAAGGTATCTACCTGAGTGGAAGAGGTGTTGGGGTTGTCTGAATCCGTGAACGAATCACTGCTTGGAGTCGGCTCACGAGCGGGACGATGAGCGGACCATTTTCCCGTGCTCACCGGCGCTCCAATCACTGATTCCCTCCTTTTGGGTGCCATTAGATCTTTGGAAAGTTTCGATTTTGATGGAATTAGAGGTGGGAAAGTTTTGGAAGAATTTTGACGGAGTTTGGTTAGGATTTGAGAAGTTATGAAATGACGAGGTGTCGACTCTGCCCTAATAAATCACTTTTGGAATCCCAGGTGTGACTCCCGCAAAGTTAGGTGTTGACTCCAAATCGCTAACACAGTCAGCGCTCAAACTGGAGTCGGCTCCACTTATACGGGTGTTGGCTCCAAGGTCAAGGACCAAGAGCGACACAGTCAGAGGTGTCGACTCCTCATTCTGAGGTGTCGACTCCAAAGATAGTTTAAAAAAAAAAATTGAGATTCAAATGACTGAAACTTGTCAAAAAGAGTTCAATAAAAATTTCAAAAAATCTATGAAATATCAAGGATCAAATAGCTCAAATGACTAGATAATTTGTCCTTAAAATTATGAGAGGATTTTCAAGAAATTTATAGAAATCTAGATTCTCATTTCTTAGGGTTTCAAAATCACTCTAAAGGGTCACATATTCCTAATTCACCTCTAAGATAACAAAATCTCTCTTCACTCAAGGGTTTTGTAAATATGTCAGCTAATTGTTCCTCTGTATTAACATATTCAAGACAGATTTCATTATTAGCTACATGTTTTCTTATGAAATGATATCTAATTTCAATGTGTTTTGTTCTTGAATGTTGAATTGGATTTTTAGTCAAATTTATTGCACTTGTGTTATCACATTTAATTGGTGTTTTATCAAGGGTTATGCCATAATCTTCAAGTTGCCTCTTAATCCAAAGGATTTGAGCACAGCAACTTCCAGCTGCAACATAATCTGCTTCAGCAGTAGATAATGCAACCAAATTTTGCTTTTTGCGAAACCAAGAGATTAAGTTGCATCCTAAGAACTGACATGCACCACTTGTGCTTTTTCGATCAAATTTACATCTAGCATAGTCAGAATCAGAATATGCAATTAAATTTAAAGTTGAGTCTCTAGAGTACCATAAACCTACATTTTTAGTTCCACTTAAATATCTTAAAATTCTTTTACAGCTATTAAGTGAGATTCTTTAGGTTCAGATTGAAATCTAGCACATAAGCATACTGCAAACATAATATCTGGTCTACTGGCTGTTAAGTAAAGAAGAGATCCAATCATACCTCTATAATGTTTTTGATCTACTCTCTTACCATCTTCATCTTTGTCCAATTTGCACGAAGGACTCATAGGAGTTCCAAGTGGCTTGATTGACTCCATTCCAAACTTCTTGAGCAATTCTTTTGTGTATTTGGCTTGATTGATGAAAATTCCTTCTTTGCTTTGTTTGATTTGAAGTCCTAGGAAGAAGTTGAGTTCTCCCATCATACTCATTTCAAACTCAACCTGCATCAACTTAGTAGCACCGAATACAATATCATCGACATATATTTAATTTAGATTTTAATTCCATCCTAAATTCTTTAAAATGCATGTGAACCATTAGGCCCTCTTCACATTGGCAACAATCATGTCCTATAATCCAACCCTGAGATTGATTGAGTCAACTCTTTGACTTAGTTAAAGTATCCATGATTATAGATCATGAGCGGCCTTTAACAAAGCATCATGACTACTCAAGTTGTTGGCCCAGATGACAACCCAAGAGGGGGGGGGGGGGTGAATTGGGTTCTTTAAAAAATTTAACCTCTAAATAAAAATTGTTTGCTTAAGATGAATGAAAGTAAATGTAATGCAAATATAAAGCAGAATCAATGAGATAGAGATAGAGATTGAGACAATAGATGCACGACAAACACAAAGATTTTATAGTGGTTCGGTCTATCCAACACCTACGTCCACTCCCAAGATCCACTTGGGTCCACACTATAATCTCCTCGATTACAGCCGAGTTGTTTTACAAGCTCACAACCCAAACTTGTTGTTTTATCCGGGATCACAATGAACCCAGCCGGTTTTTTGGGCTCACCAGTACACAACCCTAAACTCAAGCTAATCTAGCTTGACCCGAGGTATACAACCTCCACTAGTTCAATCCCTTTGATTGAACTATGCACAAACAAAAAGAATATAGTTTTTCAAAGATACACAGCTCCTCAATGAGCAAATATTCAAGAATAAGAAAACAAGTTTAGAAAAGCCTGTTTTGAAGTTCTTTGGCTTTGAGCTTTTCTTCTTTTCTTTTCTTCTTTTCTTTTCTTCTTCTCCCTTAGGAATGATAAATCAAGCCTCAGCTTTAATCCCTCACAGTTGTTGCAGTTGAGAAGATTAGAAATTGAAGAAACGAAGCTTTTTCTTCAATTTGGGAAATCTATCGATTTTTATTTGAGACGCCTTGGATTCCTCTTTGAGCTTTTTGGAGTGGAAGGATTTGAGTTTGAAGGATTTTCTCTTGAGATTCAGGCTCAGGCTTTCTCGGATTTTTGATTTGAAATATTTCTCTTTTCCGTTCTCTTTTCCTCTCTCTATTCCTGTTTCAAACGGGTGTTTTTTCCCTTTTTATAGATTTTTTTCAATCCATTTTTGGGATGAAACTAGCCGTTGGAGTGTACCTGGAAATAAAATATATCTATTAGAAATTAGTTAAAAAGGAAATATTACCGTTAGAGCTGATCTGGCATTTTAAATTTTTGTCCCAGTCAGGTTGGAGTCGGCTCCAACTTTTCAGGTGTCGGCTCCAGATCGTTTTACTAAAAATAGAAATTTCCGAGTTCGTTGAGGAGTCGGCTCCGAAAAAGTAAGTGTCGGCTCGCCATCGTCAGGTGTTGATTCCCGAAAACTATAGGTGTCGGCTCTAGGATGCTCAAAAAATTAACGTTCTGTCCCTGCATCGGAGTCAGCTCCAGACACTGTAAGTGTCGACTCCGAAACTCTAGGTGTCGGCTTTGAAACTCTAGGTGTCGGCTCCAGTTTGTATCAAAAATCAGATTAAAATTGAATTGGCCATGGGGTCGGCTCCAGGTTTTCTAAGTGTCGACTCCAAGCTCTGAAACTTTAAAATCTCTGATTTGTATTTGATTCAAAATTTATTTCTTAATTCCTTTAAATTGATCAAATAAATTTAAGTCCTGAAACACTTATAAAATTCATTAGTAATCAAATAAATATACTCAATTCCTTTATTAATCATCAAAATCAATAAATGGATCAACACAAGTGTCAAGGATTTTGTCAATGTGGCCATCGATAATAACTATCCATGAACGGTTAGCATACGATTCAATCCTTTTGTCAACATTTCCTTGATTAATCAGTAGTATAGAATGTCAACCCTATAACTGATCATATATTACTTGATTCAAAAAAAAATTGACTTAAATGAAATGAAACTTCAAAATTATTTTGAATTTCATCTCAACCTTGTAAGGATTTGATAATCCAATCGATCCATCAAGTGACCTAAGATATATTCCTCTCTATCAAGGAAGATGAATCTTATCTTGAACATGCACAATCTCCATGTGCTTCATGACATACCCAATCATCACCATATTGGTTATCCATGATTAGGATAACGTAAGTATAATATCAAAGTATGACATTCTACACATGAGATGCAATGATGATCTCAAATAAAAGGATCACTCATACAACCGTCATCAGAAATCAACTACTGACACTATATAGAATATCCATGTGGGATATCTAAGCGGTTCATCTAATGTCTTGTTACCATAACAAGCATCCACACATCAATCCAAGTACCCATATACTTTAGCTTGCGAGATTAGTTAACCACCACAAGGATGAGGGATACATAATATGTACTAGTCTCATGGCGTTCGATGGTGTTCAATCCTGTCTACACATCGACTAAAAAATTTCAAAGAATCAAATCATAGTGTGCAATTTAAATCACACATTTGTAATCTCTTATTACAAATTCCATATGTATGGCTCACATTCTTTTGGACTTTATCTCACAAGTAAAACATACATAAAACACCTGGATAGATAAAAAACGAATTCAATTTGATTTGCATTCATTATAAAATGTATACAAAATCTAGCATCAAATCTAATTGGATCTATGTGAAAATTCTCACCAAAACGCCTCGTGCGGAAGTTTCATAAAGTCTCTATGTGGACGTATGATAGCACAGCATATCCGAATCCGGCCGAGGAAAGCGCTCTCCTGCTATCGTCCTCCGCCGACATCCAGAGCCTCCTCTCTCCGCTCTGCTTCCACATCTCCGTCTCATGGCTCCGGTGGGGATACCATGCTTCCGCCTCCCCTGCAGGTCTGCCACCGCTGCCACTAGAATGGAGGACGATGGCGATGAGGAGGCGCTCTTAAGTCTAAGTTGTCAATAGCGCATAGACTTTGTGCTGTTTTGATGTTCAAAAAGGCCTTGAATGCGTATTTTGGCTTATCCTTTTGGATCCATTTGGATTTGTGTGCATCCAACTTGACATAATAGCATTATTAAGCTGGATTGACTTGATCAAATCTTGTAATTTGAATTGACTTGGTTTCAATTTTATATATAATTAACCTAGTGCTCTATATAATATATTATAAAACATAACTTTTCTTGTCTAAATTTATTGAGTCACAGATTGCGGTAAAAGACAAAATTTTACTAACTAAATGAATCGACACTTTCAACATTGCATTTCATTGAATCATTTTCGGAGGTGATCCATATATTATCATGTACGTCAAACCGGAACTTGATTATTAAATGGTAATTTTAGGCAGATAAATCAACCATCTAATCCCAAGCCTTATCCATTTATTAATTGAAATTACAGTCATGCCAACCTATTCACAACCAGAACTTGTTCATGCCTAAACCAAAACCGTTAGTTTCATTCATGCTTCATGTTCGATTAGCGAATCAAGTCGTAAATGGCCTCTCATAACTCTATTTGAATGATCTTGAACGATGTTTTTGCTTCCCATCCAATTATAGACTACTTTTCAAATCAATCAAATACAATCTTCAACCATGTAGACGCATGGGTGGCGATCTTGTTGAAGACTAATTCATGGAAGCAACCAAACGAATAGCAATAACATGGTTAATTAGGAAATCTATTCGGTCAACCCATCTTGCAATGCTTTTAGGAATTTCTTAACCCAAACAAAGAAAGATAATAGAGGCTATTCATGGTCCAAAACTTATGGCTAGCGATCATATCAATGATATCTAATAAAAAGACCAAAAAGAAAAGAGGAGGCAGGGGAAGAACACTCAAATGAGTCAATTTGGACTCTCTGAGGAGGTGCCTAGTTCTCACTTGGTCTTTTTTATATGATTGAGCAAAGGTTAATTATTCAAAATCTTCTATGCTGCGCTTGCGCATATGAGAGAGATGTGAATATGAACTCGAATCTATGTAATATATGATGGGAATTTTGGGATGCTTGAAGGCATACTTTTCATAAACTTTAATCATTTTGAAAAACAAACATCGCCAAAAGCCCTAATTTCCAAGATCGCCTTTATGCAGTTCAAAAAGTAAATCAATTAAAATCTAAAATAAAAGAAGTAAGAAAAATACCTAGATTGCTTAATCAAATAATCTCCAAGAGGCACACAAGTATATGCCCTCCAAAGGTGATCCACACGAGAATCAATTCGAAGAAGCACTCCTATTTGCTTGTTAGAACCTTCCTGGCAGCCTTTTTATCATATACAGCCTCTTAATGCCTCTTTGGACTTTCTCCTATTCAAAAGCTTTCTAAAAGCTTTCCAACAAGCCTCTACACACTCTAATAGGCTTTCTCTATCTCAACTTAGGGCCTTGTCTTAATATGATAGTGACATTAAGACAAGGGGAGAAGAACAGGGGAGAAGGAGGGCTTACGAGCTCTCTGTTTTCTCTTTCTTTTTTCTGTTCTTAGAATCCCATATGCTGCCCCCTTTAAATAGAAACGAAGGGGCAACAATGAGAGGCGTTTGATTGAGATAAAGGGTGCCATCCAAGTGGCATGAAGAAAGGGTGGAGATGTTTTATGTGAGGAGCGCTTCTATTCACTCTGAGGGGGCACCAAGGGTCCAAGGGGTCTTCGATTTAAACCCCACCAAGTACATATTAAATATTTAATTTATTAATAAATTTAAATAATATTTAATAAATTAAACTCATTTAAATTTGAAATAAAATGGTTCAAAAAAGGACTAAGGCCCCGGGTCAACCCAGACTAACCAAGTCAACCCAAACTAACCAAATCAGGTTGAAATTCGAATCCAATTCGAATTTGATCATCATAAAAAAATCTAAAAAAATCCCATAAATTTAGATTAAACTCTAGATAGGCTTCCCAACACATGGCTAATGTTAATTTAAATCCAACTTAAATTTATTAGCCTAATCAACAAGCAAATAGACCTAAACAAATTAAGTCAGGAGCTCGGGTTAGCCAACATATGCTAGTATGCGATCTTGGCCAACCAATTAGGATCCAAAAATTCTAATAAAAATATTTTTAACTTCTTCAATTAATTTTCTATTGTGTGTGACCCTCTCGGTTCCTCATCTAGCCAGTAGTAGGTTTTTGATTTAGCCCGATTATGTATCCAACTATCTGAACAGGTCAAATCGGGCTAACTTAAACTGTCAATCTGGACCAACCTTCAAATTAACTTATAAAATCAATCTAATTGATTCATAAAAACATACAAAACAAGATTGACATCTAACAATGTGTCATGCCTACCCAAAAGATGAGAAATTTAATTAAAATTACCAAAATACCCTTTAGTGGCAAGTTACTGTGCAATTCAAGCCTTCGATATTTCTTTATCCCGATTAAGTGATAGGCATGGATAAATGTCAAACCCCCATACTTAATCCATTTGAATCTCTAATCATTAATGAAGACTCAACCGATGATAAATAAGAAAACCTTTTCTAATTTCATCATACTTTGATCAAAGATTTTCTGAGTCAACATTTGATGAGATTACTTGGGATAAATACTCCTCTTACTAGGAGTCATCGATTCCTTGTTGACCTACTCATTACCTTCATACACAATCCTTCATATCTAGCATCACCCCATACATAACCTTTTGTTATGAATGAATATGAACCAAAATATGGATTCATGTGCACAAGATACTTGGTGGTCTTAGGTCTAAGGATTACTTGCACAACTCCCACTTAGAGAACAATCTATTATGACAAGTAAGTAAAACTTCCATTTGATGTTCTCCTGTCGAATCAATTCAGTGAACTCATAACCTAATGAGCATCCACATCTTTGTATTAGTGTCCCTGCACAAGTGGTCGTGAGACCAACCACCCTCACAATCGAGCATACATAAGATGTGCTAGTCTATCCGGATTCATCGATCCCCAAATCGATGATCCTATGACTAGGAATATTCTAGATTAGGGTTTATAGGTTTTAGGTCTCACTGTTTTCTTTGTAACCCTAAAAACATTGCCCTATTTTATGAGGTTCATCATAAAAATATAAGACACAACATATGATGAAATATAAAATTGCCTCTATTATCATTCTTGAGTTGAGAGAAATTACAAATTTTTGCCACTGATACAACAACTGTGATTGGCTTTCAGGGCATAATTCTTTCAATCTTCCACTTGCACTAAAGCCAATTGCCCTTGTATTTAATACCCATACAATCAAATGGCGATCTAACTGCTGTAGTGGAAGGGCCTTAGTGAATGGGTATGTTGGAAGATTATTGAAAAATTATATGCCCCAATCCTTTTGATTTTGATGATTACCAAAAGCCATGAGTACTGCAAAAGATGTGATATGTTTATTTACATGTGCAATGAATTTATTTTGAACAATCAATGAGAATGTTAAAGTTTGACATTAATCATTTTGAAAGTAACTTTAAGCTCAATGTTTAAGCTTTCAAAAAGAAATTTTATAATTCATAGATTAATCAATGAGTTTTTGGAATACTTCTTGAATTAATTCTCAATGTCAATTTTATTGAATTCAAGTCAAAACAATGATTTAAAATGAATCTGGAACGATTTTAAAGTCAATCAGAAAACTTTCTGATTTTTGATACGTTCCGGAGCTGACTCTTGAGTTTCAGAGTCGACTCCCCTCAGAGAACAGAAATGTCTATCTGTCTCGAGTCGACCCACGTAATTTCACGAGTCGACCCCCGATTCTGTCGAGCTGACTCCATGACTGTGCTAGTCGACTCCGCTCAGACACCAGAGGTGTGTTTTTCTGAGCACTTCGCGAGTCAACCCCAACTTTTCATGAGTCAACCCACGACTTTCAGGAGTCGACACTTTACTTTTGGTGAGTCGACCCTTTGACTTTCTAAACATTTCTATTTTTGGTATCACGACCTCGAGCCGACTCGGGAAAAGCATGAGTCGACTCCAGCAAATCTGGGCGATTTTTACGGATGCCAACTCAGCGTCAACGGTAACATTTTTGATTAACGGCTATTTTTCTTTGTCTCTAACGGCTATATTTTTGCAGAATCTATAAATAGAGAAGCCATTTTCAAATCAAAGAGAGACGAAAGAGAGATATTTATTTCAAAGAAAAAGAAGAGAAAAATTGGAAAAATAGAGCTTCAGTTGAAAAAAGTGATTCAAAATAGAGTGAAAGAAAGAGTGTGAAATCAAAGGAAGTTCCTTCTGTGTTCAAGGTCAAATCCAAGGAAGCTTCAGAAGAAAATCCAAGTGCTATTCAAGAGCATCTCAAGGATTTCCAACACTCAAGAAAAGAGGAAAAGCCCAAATCAACTCCAACACATTCCGTGAAGAATCCGAGCTGAGGCCTGGTTCTACACTTCAAAGGAGTTGAAGAAAAGAAGAAAAGCTCAAAGCCAACCAACTGCAAATCAGGCTTATCTAAACTCTATTCTTACATTTGTTTATTTGCTCATTGAGGAGCCTTGTATCTAAAAAACAATATTTCTATTGTTTGTGTCTAGTTCAATCTGGGGGATTGAACTAGTGGAGGTAGTCTTACCTCGGTTCAAGCTTGGTTAAGCTTGGGTTAGGGTTTTTGTGCTGGTGAGCCCGAAAACCAGCTGGGTTCGTTGTGATCCCGGAAAACAACAAGTTTGAGTTGTGAGCTTGAAAACAACTCGGCTGTAATCTAGGGAGATTATAGTGTGGACCCAAGTGAATCTTGGGAGTGGACGTAGGTGTTGGATACACCGAACCACTATAAAATTTGTGTTTGCCGTGTTCTATTGTCTCTATCTCTATCTCTCTTTATTGTGCTTTATATTTATTTGCATTTGCCTTCATTCATCTAAGCAAAAATTTAAAAGGTTAAATTTTTAAAGAACCCAATTCACCCCCCCCTCTTGGGTTGCCATCTGGGCCAACAATTGGTATCAGAGCAAGTGCTCATTTAGATTTGATCACACGATCAAGAGCTAAAGATCCAAATGGCAACACAAGTTGGTTCTTTTGCTGAAGGTCATTCTACGAATAGACCTCCCTTATTTAATGGCCAACTATTCATATTGGAAAGCTAGAATGAGGATATTCATTCAAGCTTCTGATTATGAATTGTGGGGTGTTATAATAATGGACCTAGTACACCCACACATTATTGATGGCACTATTGTTCCTAAAGCCCGAAAGGGATTGGAATGATAATGATAGGAAAATGGCACAGCTTAATGCTAAGGCCATGAATGTTTTATATTGTTCCTTAGATGCTAATGAATTCAACCGAATCTCAACATGTAATTCCGCAAAGAATTTGGGATAGTTAGAGGTTACCCATGAGGTACCAACCAAGTAAAGAATCTAAAATAAATATTTTGGTTCATAAATATGAATTATTTAGCATGGAACAAACTGAAACCATCACATGCATGTTCACTAGATTTACTGATATTGTAAATGGTTTGAAAAGTCTTGGTAAGACATATACTAACTCTGAACTTGTTCGCAAAATTCTTAGGTCACTTACCAAGATCGTGGGAAGCAAAGTGACTGCAATCCAAGAAGCAAAGGACCTCAACATTACCCTTAGAGGAGCTTCTAGGATCCCTAATGACCCATGAGCTGACATGAAGCAGCATGTTGAGGAGGAACAAAGAAAAAGAAATATTGCCCTCAAAGCTGCAGAAAGGAAGAGAGCAGCAGTGATGATGATGATGATGATGATGAACTGCTCTCTTAGCAAAAAATTCAAAGATTTATGAGGAGAAAGAAACCCTTCCACAAAAGAAATTTGGAGCTAAGTGGAAGGAGAAAAGGATAAGAAAGGACAAGGACAAAGAAAAAGAGAAAGAGCCCTTGATGCTATGAGTGTAAAAACCAGGGCACTTTAGATATGATTGTCCTTTGAAGAAAGCCTACAAAAAAAAAGAAGCATGGCATGGAGTGACAGTGATGAATCTTCTTCCGAAGAAGAAGAACAAAAGGAAGTTGCAAATTGCTTCATGGCGGACGACAACGATGAGGTAAGTTCCGAAAACCCATGATGAATTTACTTTTGATGAAATGTTTGAGCTTTAATGAACTTGTTGATTTCAAAATTTTGAAAAAGAAATATAAGTTTTTGAAAAATGAAAATTAACTTTATTAAAGAAAAGAAAATCTTAAAATGAAATTAAGCTTAAATCTGAAAATGAAATTTTAAAAGAAAAGAATCAATTAATGAAAAAGATAAACTAAAAAGATAAAAAATAAAAACATTGTTGATAAATTTACTTAAGTTCAAAAATTACATTTTTAGATAGTCAAAAAGCAGTTTTTGACAAAGCAGGTTTAGGATATAACACATTAAGAAACAAAAATCTTTAAAAATATTTTTGTAAAAGCAACCAAAGTAATATTACTTGTTTAAATGTAATGAAAAAGGTCATAAATCTTTGAATGCAAAATTTAAAATAATAAAAAGTTAAATGTTAAAGGAAAGAAAATATGGGTTCCGAAAGGAACAATTTTTGTTGCTACTAACCATGAAGGACCCAAGAAAGCTTGGGTACCTAAACATAAAGTTTAATTATGTTGCAGGAATGTCTTGTAGCCAAAAGATCAAAGAAAAAGTGGTACCTTGATAGTGGCTGCTCAAGACATATGACGGGTGACAAAGATGAATTCATCACCCTAGAAGAAAAGAAAGGTGGAGTTGTTACGTTTGGCGATAACGGTAAAGGTCAAATTATGGGCCTTGGTAAAGTTCGCATAACTCCATCTACATTATTGATAATGTACTTTATGTTGATGGTTTAAAGCATAATTTAATTAGTATAAGTCAATTATGTGAAAACTTTAATGTTTCATTTAAATCTTCTTTATGCACTGTAACTAATTCCATTGATGATAGCATTGTTTTTACTGGTTATAGACATGGCAATGTTACTTAGTTGATTTAGAAAATTATCTGAGTAATCATTGCTTAATTGCTGACAATGCTAACATAAATGAATTGGTTGGTTGTGGCATCGTAGATTAGGTCATGCAAGCACACACCTTATTTCAAAACTAATTAAAATGGATTTAGTTAAAGGATTACCTAAACTAGATTTTGAAAATAACAAAATATGTGATGCATGTCAATTTGGAAAACAAACTAGAAGTTCTTTCAAATCTAAAAATATTGTTTCAACTTCTAGGGCCTAGAGCTACTTCACATGGATCTTTTCGGACCAACTAGAACCACAAGTCTAGGAGGAAAGAAATATGGTCTAGTGATTGTAGATGATTATTCTAGATATACTTGGGTAATGTTTTTAGCTCACAAAGATGAGACTTTCTCGATATTCCTGAAATTCTTCAAGAAAGTCACAAATGAGAAAAACACTACTATAGTATCTCTAAGAAGTGATCATGGAACAGAATTTGAAAATCACTTATTTGAAAGTTTTTCTGAAAATGGAATTAATCATAATTTTTCAGCCCCTAGGACTCCACACAAAATGGTGTAGTTGAAAGAAAAATAGGACTCTAGAAGACATGGCCCGTACCATGCTATGCGAAAGCAACTACCAAAGTACTTTTGGGCGGAAGCTATTAACACAGCATGTACATCTTAAATAGAGCTTTAATAAGACCAATATTAAAGAAAACACCTTATGAATTATGGAATGAAAGAAAACCAAATATAAAATACTTTCATGCATTTGGATGTAAATGTTTCATTCATAATAATGGTAAAAACAACTTAGGAAAATTTGATGCTAAATCTGATGAAGGAATTTCTAGGATATTCAACAACTAGTAAAGCTTATAGATCTTTAACAAGAAAACCTTAGTAGTTGAAGAATCCATTCATGTAGTTTTGATGAATCTTTAGCAACTGGATCTGAAAATTGATGATGAGGAAGATACAAACATAATTGAAAAAGATCTTGAAAAACTTAATATTGAAGTATCTTCTGATCATGACAAGAAGCTAAAGATGATGATTCACATAAGGACGATGATCAATATTGATCATAATGATATAGATCTTCCAAGAGACTGGAGATATGCTCATAGTCATCCAAGGAATTGATTATAGGTGATCCATCTCAAGGAATAAGAACTAGATCATATATGAGAAATATTAGTAATCATCTTGCATTTGTATCACAAATTGAACCTAAAACTATAGAAGAAGCTGAAAAAGATAATAATTGGATGTTAGCAATGCAAGAAGAACTAAATCAATTTACAAGAAATAATGTTTGGACTTTAGTTGAAAGACCTAAAAATCATTCAGTAATAGGATCAAAATGGGTTTTTAGAAATAAACTAGATGAAAATGGCATAGTAATTAGAAACAAAGCTAGATTGGTTGCTAAAGGATATAATCAAGAAGAAGGTATTGATTTTGATGAAACCTTTGCACCTGTAGCTAGATTAGAAGCCATTAGGCTATTACTTGCATTTGCATGTCATATGAATTTTAACTTATTTCAAATGGATGTAAAAAGCGCATTTTTAAATGGATTTATAAATGAAGAAGTTTATGTAGAACAACCACCAGGTTTTGAAGATCACGAATTTTCAAATCACGTTTTTAAATTGCACAAAGCTTTATATGGTTTGAAACAAGCACCTAGAGCTTGGTATGATAGGTTAAGTAAATTCTTAATAGAAAATGATTTTACAAGAGGAAATGTTGATAAAACTTTGTTTTTGAAAAGAAAAAGTAAAGATTTACTTGTAGTACAAATATACGTAGATGACATTATTTTTGGTGCTACTAACGATTCTCTTTGTCAAGAATTTGCAAAGTTGATGCAGGGAGAATTCGAGATGAGCATGATGGGAGAACTCAACTTCTTCCTTGGACTCCAAATCAAACAAAGCAAAGAGGGAATCTTTATCAACCAAACCAAATACACAAGAGAACTAAAAAGTTTGGTATGGAATCAATGAAACCCCTCGGAACTCCAATGAGTCCTTCATGCAAGCTGGACAAAGATGAAGAAGGTAAAAAGGTTGATCAAAAGTATTATCGAGGTATATCGGATCCCTTCTTTATTTAACAGCAAGTAGACCAGATATTATGTTTTCAGTATGTTTATGTGCTAGATTTCAATCTGAACCTAAAGAATCACATTTAATAGCTGTTAAAAGAATACTAAGATATTAAGTGGAACAAAAAATGTAGGTTTATGGTATTCTAGAGACTCCACATTAAATCTAATTGCATACAGATTCTGATTATGCTGGATGTAAATTAGATAGAAAAAGCACAAGTGGTGCATGCCATTTCTTAGGAAGTAACTTAATCACATGGTTTAGCAAAAAGCAAAATTCAGTTGCATTATCAACTACTGAAGCTGAATATGTAGCAGCTGGAAGTTGCTGTGCGCAAATCCTATGGATTAAGCGACAACTTGAAGACTATGGTATCACACTTGATAAAACACCCATAAGATGTGATAACACTAGTGCAATCAATTAACTAAAAATCCAATTCAACATTCAAGAACAAAACACATAGAAATTAGATATCATTTTATAAGAGAACATGTAGCTAATAATGAAATTTGTCTTGATTATGTTAACACTGAAGAACAATTAGCTGACATATTTACAAAACCTTTAATGAAGAAAGATTTTGTTATCTTAGAGGAGAGTTAGGAATTTGTGATCCTTTAGAATGAATTTGAAACCCCTAAGGAAATTTTATCTAAGATTCTTTCAAATCCTCAATCTTAAGGAAATCTTATCTAGAATTCATATCTAATTGATCTCCAATGATTTTTATCAATTTTATGATCAAATTCCGGACACATTTCAGAATTTCATTTTTTCTCTGAAATGGTCTCGGAGCCGACTCGAGAGTATCGGAGTCGACTCGAGTTTCTGCTGAAACTCTCGGAGTCGACCCCTTCTCTGCGCGAGTCGACTCCATTCGGGACTGTGACTGTCCGAGTCGACTTTGCGCGAGCCGACTCGAGGTGGTCCCGATTTATCTAGGGCAGAGTCGACTCGCCGTCATTTCACAATCTTCAAAATACTCTCTCCAAAATTCCAAACCTTCCAAACCCAAAATCCCTGATTAATCCTCCAATCATCAATGGCACCCAAAACCGAGGAGTGCGCCGGTTGAAGAGGAAGGACCGTGAGAAGACGTCGTCCGAGCCTTCTCCAAGCACGGATTCACTTCATCTCTTCACCTGCTCCTGCTGCCACTCTCCCTCAGGTAGATTTAGCAGATAGATCATTACCACTGGTAGAAAGTGGATTTTGAATTTTGAGAATGAGGGTTAGGAGACAGTTAATGAGATGGGTTGGGAGAAATTGTTCTCTAGACTGCCCACTTATCCCTCTTGGTTAAAGAGTTTTACAAGAATTTGTCTAGAGGAGACATGGCTTATTAGCAATGTAGAGGAGTGGTTTACATTCTGTCTAGATTATTGGAATTACCCTTGTCTGGGACCTCCACCTTTTCTTCTGAAGACCGACAGATTATTGAACCTGTGGATTTGAAGAAGTATTTGCTAATCAATTGCCTTTAGAATTGAGATTGCTTCACAACATCTGCAGTAGGATTCTTTTCCCAAAACTGGTAGATTTGACTATGTTCTGAGAGAGATATTTTTGTATGGATGCATTGTTCAGGCAAGCCTATCAATCTTCCCAGATGATTCTATGGTACATAGCAGATTGTGGGGAAAAAGGAAATCAGTCTTGCCCTATGGCATGATCCTTACAAGATTTCAAGCCAAGGGATTGTGATTTCTGATAGTGAGCCATGAAGGAATTTAAGACATACTGATTTTATATTGGCCACTATTCATCGGATGGGTTTTTAAAGAATGGAAATGGGAAAGGAAAGGACAGAAGATAGAGCTAGATGCTGAGGCTGCAGGACCTCTGTTAGACATCTTCACCTGCACCTCCGAGCCCTCCTTTCTGCCCTGCTCCTCCCCTGCTCCATTTTTGTTCAAGCTTCATCTTCTGCTAGTTTTTCAGATCAACAATTTGCAACTCAAAGCTTTTGAGATCAATCTGAAAATTAAACTGATTTGAAATAAGTTATGAATTTAAAGAGACTTTATTCTTGATGATCGTTCACGATTGAGTCTACTCTCCATCTTCTCCTTAAGTGGAGATCTTAAGAATATTTTTGAAGAACTTAAGGATATCTGCGGAGATGGGTGCAACGCGAGCTTCAAGAAAATTTCTGCTTGCACCTTTGTTGATGAAAACTCAAAGACTATGTAAAAATTCAATCTGAAGGAATGAAAATATTGATCATTTAACTAGAATTGTAAGAACTCATTTTTGTTCAATCCTTGATGTATGAAGTTTTTTTATGCTTTCATTTTGAATGTATTACTTTTGATGTATTAGACTTTTGAAATGAAATGAATTCTCAATGCGAATGAATGAATGTTTATGCTTCTCTACCTTTTTGTTGATAACAAAAAAGGGGGAGATTTTATAGTTTTATGATTGTTTGTGTATAAATTAAAATGAGTTAATTGAAATTAAGTTTCATAGGGGGAGCTACCTCATTGAGGGGGAGCCTAAGCTATGAAAACAAAATAATTCAAATCAATCATGCATATACTCAATGTTTTTGTCATCATCAAAAAGGGGGAGATTGTTGAGAAATTATTGAAAAATTATGCCCCAATCCTTATTGATTTTGATGATTCCAAAAGCCATGAGTATTAAAAGATGTAATGAGTTTATTTAAAATGAATTTATTTTGAACAATCAATGAGAATGTTAAAGTTTGACTTTAATCAATTTTGAAAGTGACTTTAAGCTCAATGTTTAACTTTCAAAAAGAAATTTTATAATTCATTTAATCAATGAGTTTTTGGAAACTTCTTGAATCAATTCTAATGTCAATTTTATTGTATTCAAGTCAAAACAATATTTAAAATGAATCTGGAACGATTTTAAAGTCAATCAGAAAAGTTTCTGATTTTTGATACGTTCCGGAGCCGACTCTGAGTTTCAGAGTCGACTCCCCCAGAAATGTCATCTGTCTCGAGTCGACCCACGAAATTTCGAGTCGACCCCTGATTCTGTCGAGCCGACTCCTGACTGTGCGAGTCGACTCCGCTCAGACACCAGAAGTTTTTCTGAGCACTTCTCGAGTCGACCCCAATTTTCACGAGTCGACTCCCGACTTTCAGGAGTCGACACTTTATTTTCGAGTCGACCCCTTTTAAAATTTCTATTTTTGGTAATCGAGCTCGAGCCGACTCGGGAAAAGCATGAGTCGACTCCAGCAAATCTGGGCGCGATTTTTACGATGACACATCAGCCCAACGGTAAGATTTTTGAATAACGGCTATTTTTCTTTGTCTCTAACGGATATATTTTTGCAGAATCTATAAATAGAGGAGCTCTTTTCAAATCAAAGAAAAAGAGAGAAAAAAGAAAAAGAGAAAAAGGGAAAAACAGAGCTTATTGAAAAATCCATTCAAAAGAGTGAAAAAAGAGTGAAATCAAAGGAATCAGGTCAAATCCAAGGAGTCAAAGAAAATCCAAGGCTTTCAAAGATCTCAAGGATTTCAACATTCAAAAAAGAAAAAGCTTCAATCAACTCCAAATCTTGTGAAGAATGCTGAGGCCTGATTCAACACTTCAAAGGAGTTAAGAAAAGAAGAAAGCCAAAGCCAACCATCTGCAAATCAGGCTTTTCTAAACTTATTTTACATTTGTTTATTTGCTCAAAGGAGTTGTAATTAAACAAACTTTTATTTTTGTGTCTATTCAATCGATTGAACAGTGGAGGTTAGTTTACCTCGTTCAACGTGTAGGGTTTTGTGCTGGTAAGCCCGAGTTAAAACCAGCTGGGTTCGTTGTGCACCCGGAAAACAACAAGTTTGAGTTGTGAGCTTGGAAAACAACTCGGCTGTAATCTAGAGAGATTATAGTGTGGACCCAAGTGAATCTTGGGAGTGGACGTAGGTGTTGGTTGCACCGAACCACTATAAAATTATCTTGTGTTTGCCGTGATATTTCTCTCTCTCTATCTCTCTTTATTTGCTTTATATTTTTTGCACTCACTTGCACATCTTAACTAAAAATTTAAAAGGCTTAATTTTTAAAGAACCCAATTCACCCCCCCCTCTTGGGTTGTCATCTGGGCAACAGGGATTAGTTTGTTCTTTGCAACTGTTTTATCACCAATCATTCTTTCAATGATGCCAACAAGGTAAAAGCGTCTTAGGATGTGCTTGGACTTATGATGGACCTGAGTTCCTTCGCTTGTGCCACAGCTCCAGTGTTTGCAATATAATGGACCGGTTGTTGTAAGGTAGGAATACGTCTATTCGGGCATGAACCTTCATCAGACAGCTTCCTTAGTGGCTTCACTTCCTGCTCCTGTACTCTTCCTAGTGACTGAATCAGCTCAGTTCTGTTGGCTTCACTCAGAACTTCATTCAGAGCTTAACAGACCCTTGATATAGACTTACTGTCAGTCTAGATCAGAGTTTGAAAACAAGAATATGTCTAGCCTTTAGTTTTGGATGTCGGATCACCATATAGAGAAAAACATCTTTAGTCCTTCAGGTACTTAAGAATGTATTTGAACTGCTTTCCAAGATCCTCCCCTGGATCAGCCTAAATCTGCTTACTATGCCCAAAGCATAAGAACATCAGGTCTGGTACATAACATTGCATACATAATTGATCCTACTGCCGAAGCATAAGGAATGAAAATTCATAGATCTCTTAACTGGATCGTTAGGAGACTCCTTTTGATAGGTGTATTAGATGGGAAAAAACCTTTCTTACTTCCCTCCATATTGAATCTCTTCAATATTAAATCTATGTACCTGGATTGAGATAACCCTAGCATCCTCTTAGATCTATCTATAGATCTTTATTCCTAATATAGGATGCTTCTCCAAATCCTTCATGGAAAAACGTTTGACAACCAAGTCTTGATTGATTGCATCATTGGAATGATTTCCAATGATGATGTCATCTCACATACAAGACCAAGAAAAATGGCAGAGTTTTTTCTTATATACAACTGTTATCCGTATGGATGAAATCAAATTAATAGTAATCAAATGAATGTTTCAATCCTCGATGAATGAGATAATAATAAATAGATTTTCTAAGTTTGCATACTTGATTCGGTCTCCCACTTGAGACAAACCCTCTGGCTGTGACATATAACTTTTCTTAAGATTTTGTTGGGAGATTGTTGAGAATTTGTTGCCCCAATCTTATTGATTTTGATGATTACCAAAAATCCATGAGTATATCAAAAGATGTAATGAGTTTATTTCATAAGAAATGAATTTTTAGAACAATGAATGAGAATGTTAAAGTATAACTTTAATCAATTTGAAAGTAACTTCAAGCTCCATGTTTAACTTTCAAAAAGAAATTTTATACTTAATATTATAATCAATGAGTTTTTGGAATATTTCTTGAATTGTTTCCTAATGTCAATTTTATTATATTCAAGTCAAAATAAAGATTTAAAATGAATCTGGAACAAATTTCAAGTCAATCAGAAAATTCTCTGATTTTTGATACGTTCCGGAGCCGACTCTAGAGTTTCAGAGTCGACTCCACTCAGACTACAGAAATGACTGTCTGTCTCGAGTCGACCCATGTGATTTCTCGAGTTGACCCCCGATTCTGTCGAGCCGACTCCATGACTGTGTGAGTCGACTCCGCTCAGACACCAGAGGTATGTTTTTCTGAGCATTTCGCGAGTCAACCCCCAACTTTTCATGAGTCGACCCCCGACTGTCAGGAGTCGACACTTTATTTTTGATGAGTCGACCCTTTGACTTTTTGAACATTTCTATTTTTGTATCACGACTTCAAGCGACTCGCGGAAAGCAGGAGTCAACTCCAGCAAATCTGGGCGAAATTTTTTCGAATGCCAACTTAACGTCAACGGTAAGATTTTTAATTAACAGCTATTTTTTTTTGTTTCTAACGGCTATATTTTTGCAGAATCTATAAATAGAGAAGCCATTTTTAAATCAAAAAGAAAAAAATGAGAGATTCACTTCAAGAGAAAAGAGAAAAAATCGGAAAAACAGAGCTTCATTGAAAAAATTCGAGATTCAAAATAGAGTGAAAGAAAAAGTGTGAAATCAAAGGAAGCTCCTTCTGTGCTCAAGCTCAACAATCCAAGGAAGCTTCAGAAGAAAATCCAAGAGCTATTCAAGAGCAAATCAAAAGATTTTCTACATTCAAAGAAAAGCTCAAATCAACTCCAACGAACAGTCCGTGAAGAATCCGAGCTGAGGCCCGATTCTACACTTCAAAGGAGTTGAGAAGAAAAGAAGAAAAGCTCAAAAGCCAACCAACTGCAAATCAGGCTTTTCTAAACTTTATTCTTATATTTGTTTATCTACTCATTAAGGAGCGTTGTAACTGAAAAACAATATTTTATTCTTTGTGTCTAGTTCAATCTGGGGGATTGAACTAGTGGAGGTAGTCTTACCTCGGTACAAGCTTGGTAAAGCTTGTGTTAGGGTTTTTGTGCTGGTGAGCCCTTGAAAACCAGCTGGGTTCATTGTGATCCTGGGAAAATAACAAGTTTGAGTTGTGAGCTTGTAAAACAACTCTGCTGTAATCAAGGAAGATTATAGTAAGGACCCAAGTGAATCTTGGGAGTGGACGTAGGTGTTGGATACATCGAACCACTATAAAATCTTTGTGTTTGCCGTGCTTTCATTGACTCTTTCTCTATCTCTTTTTATTCACTGCACTTTGTATTTACATTGCCTTTACCTTCATTCCTCTTAAGCAAACTATTTTAAAAGACTAATTTTTTGAAGAACCCATTCACCCCCCC
>UESW01002117.1:0-128828 GCA_900491605.1 Calamus simplicifolius | reverse complement strand
TATAACACTTTAAGAAAACAAAAATCACTAAAAAATATTTTTGTGCATGCTGGCCAAAGTAATTTTACATGCTTTAAATGTAATCAAAAAGGACATAAATCTTATGAATGTAAAATTCTAAAACCTAATAAAAACTTAAATGTTAAAGGGAAGAAAATATGGGTTCCGAAAGGAACAATATTTGTTGCTACTAACCATGAAGGACCCAAGAAAGCTTGGGTACCTAAACATAAAGTTTGATATCATTGCAGGAATGTCTTGTGGCCAAGAGATCAAAGAGAAAGTGGTATCTTGATAGTGGCTGCTCAAGACATATGACGGGTGACAAAGAAGAATTCATCACCCTTGAAGAAAAGAAAGGAGGAGTTGTTACATTTGGCGACAATGGCAAAGGCCAAATCTTGGGGTTTGGTAACATTCAAATAACTCCCTCCACATATATTGAAAATGTACTTTATGTTGATGGTTTAAAGCATAACTTAATTAGTATAAGCCAATTATGTGACAAAGGTTTTAAAGTATCATTTGAATCTTCTATATGCACAGTAGCTAATAACATTGATAATAGCATTGTTTTTATTGGAAATAGAAATGGCAATGTATACTTGATTGACTTAGACAATTTGTCTACTAATAATCATTGCTTAGTTGCTAATAATGCTAATATGAATGAGATTGGTTGGTTGTGGCATCGAAGATTAGGTCACGCAAGCACACACCTAATTTCAAAACTAATTAGAATGGATTTAGTAAAAGGTTTACCTAAAATAGATTTTGAAAATAACAAAATATGTGATGCATGTCAGTTTGGAAAACAAACGAGAAGTTCTTTCAAATCCAAAAATGTTGTTTCAACTTCTAGGCCATTAGAGCTACTTCACATGGACCTTTTTGGACCAACTAGAACCACAAGTCTAGGAGGAAAGAAATATGGTCTTGTGATTGTAGATGATTACTCTAGATTCACTTGGGTAATGTTTTTAGCTCACAAAGATGAAACTTTCTCGATATTCCTGAAATTCTTCAAGAAAGTAACAAATGAGAAAAACACTACCATAGTGTCTCTAAGAAGTGATCATGGAACTGAATTTGAAAATCACTTATTTGAAAGTTTTTGCAATGAAAATGGTATTAATCATAACTTTTCTGCACCTAGAACCCCACAACAAAATGGAGTAGTTGAAAGGAAAAATAGGACTTTAGAAGACATGGCCCGTACCATGCTATGTGAAAGTAAACTCCCGAAATACTTTTGGGCGGAAGCTATTAACACAGCATGTTACATCCTAAATAGAGCCTTAATCAGACCCATTTTAAAGAAAACACCTTATGAATTATGGCATGTTAGAAAACCCAACATTAAATATTTTCATGCATTTGGTTGTAAATGTTTTGTTCACAATAATGGTAAAAATAATTTAGGCAAATTTGATGCTAAATCTGATGAAGGAATATTCTTAGGATATTCAATAACTAGTAAAGCATATAGAGTATTTAACAAGAAAACTTTAGTTGTTGAAGAATCCATTCATGTAGTTTTTGATGAATCTTTAGCAACTCGTTCCGAAATATTTGATGATGAAGAAGATACAAACTTAATTGAAAAAGATCTTGAAAAATTAAATATTGATGTATCTTTAGATCATGAGCAAGATGCTAAAGATAATGATTCACCTAAGGATGATGATACTAACACTAATCATAATGATGTAGATCTACCTAGGGATTGGAGATATGCTTATAGTCACCCTAAGGAATTGATTATAGGTGATCCATCTCAAGGAATAAGAACTAGATCATCTATGAAAAATATTAGTAATCATCTTGCATTTGTATCACAAATTGAACCTAAATCTATTGAAGAAGCTGAAAAAGATAATAATTGGATGTTAGCAATGCAAGAAGAATTAAATCAATTCACTAGAAATAATGTATGGACTTTAGTAGAAAGACCTAAAGATCATTCTGTTATAGGATCAAATGGATATTTAGAAATAAACTAGATGAGAATGGCATAGTAATTAGAAACAAAGCTAGATTAGTTGCAAAAGGATATAATCAAGAAGAAGGTATTGATTTTGATGAAACCTTTGCACCAGTAGCCAGATTAGAAGCCATTAGACTATTACTTGCATTTGCATGTCATATGAATTTAACTTATTTCAAATGGATGTAAAAAGTGCTTTTCTAAATGGATTTATAAATGAAGAAGTATATGTAGAACAACCACCAGGTTTTGAAGATCATGAATTTTCAAATCACGTTTTTAAATTGCACAAAGCTTTATATGGTTTGAAACAAGCACCTAGAGCTTGGTATGATAGATTAAGTAAATTCTTAATTGAAAATAATTTTATAAGAGGAAATGTTGATAAAACATTGTTTTTGAAAAGAAAAGGTAAAGATTTATTAGTAGTTCAAATATATGTTGATGATATCATTTTTGGTGCTACTAACAATCTTCTATGTCAAGAATTTGCTAAGTTGATGCAGGGCGAATTTGAAATGAGCATGATGGGAGAACTCAACTTCTTCCTTGGACTCCAAATCAAACAAAGCAAAGAGGGAATCTTTATCAACCAAACAAAGTACACAAGAGAAATTCTAAAGAAGTTTGGTATGGAATCAATCAAACCCCTCGGAACACCAATGAGTCCTTCATGCAAGCTGGACAAAGATGAAGAAGGTAAGAAGGTTGATCAAAAATATTATCGAGGTATAATCGGATCCCTACTTTACTTAACTGCAAGTAGACCAGATATAATGTTTGCTGTTTGCTTATGTGCTAGATTTCAGTCTGAACCTAAAGAATCACACTTAATTGCTGTTAAAAGAATACTAAGATACTTAAGTGGAACTAAAAATGTAGGTTTATGGTATTCTAGAGACTCAACATTGAACTTAATTGCATACACTGATTCTGATTATGCTGGATGTAAGTTAGATAGAAAAAGCACAAGTGGTGCATGCCAATTCTTAGGAAGTAACTTAATCTCATGGTTTAGCAAAAAGCAAAATTCAGTTGCATTATCAACTACTGAAGCTGAATATGTAGCAGCTGGAAGTTGCTGTGCTCAAATCCTATGGATTAAGCGACAACTTGAAGACTATGGTATCACACTTGATAAAACACCTATAAAATGTGATAATACAAGTGCAATCAATCTAACTAAAAATCCAATTCAACATTCTAGAACCAAACACATAGAAATTAGATATCATTTTATAAGAGAACATGTTGCAAATAATGAAATTTGTCTTGATTATGTAATACTGAAGATCAATTAGCAGATATATTTACAAAACCCTTGAGTGAAGAAAGATTCTGTTATCTTAGAGGAGAGTTAGGGATTTGTGATCCATTAGAATGAATTTGAAACCCCTAAGGAAAGTTTATCTAAAATTCTTTCAAATCCTTGATCTTTAAGGAAATCTTATCTAGAATTCATATCTAATTGATCTATTAAAATCCAATGATTATTTTATCAATTTTATGATCATTATCCGGACACATTTCAGATTATCTAAAACTTATGTTTTTTGCTCTGAAATGGTCTCGGAGCCGACTCGGTGAGTATCGGAGTCGACTCCAGGTTTCTACTGAAACTCTTGAGTCGACCCCTTCTCTACGCGAGTCGACTCCACTTCGGGATAGTTTTCTGTGACTGTCCGGAGTCGACCCCTCGCTTTGCGGGAGCCGACTCGAAGTGGTCCCAGGTCGATTTATCTAGGGCAGAGTCGACTCGCCGTTCATTTCTAACGTCTCAATCTCTCCAAATACTCTCTCCAAAATATCTCCTGACCTTCCAAATTCCCAAGAATCCCTGATTAACCCTTCCAATAGATCAATGGCCCCTAAAACTCGAGGATCTAACCTTAGTGCGGCCGGAGTAAAGAGGAAGAGGGCGGTGAGGAAGACCGTGAGGCGTCCTGTTCGTGAGCCTTCACCGAGCTTGGATTCAACTTCTTCATCTTCGACTCCTAGTGCTTCTCCATCTACGGCTCCATCTCAGGTAGATAGACTCGCCGATAGAGTGATTACTACCGGGAGGAAAGTAGATTTTGAATTGTTTGAGGCTGAGGGATTTATTGTGGAAGGCAGTTGATTGAGATGGGTTGGGAAAAGATTTGCTCTTTAGATTGTCCTACATACCCTGCCCTTGTCAAGGAATTTTATAAGAATCTATCTAGAGGAGATAATGGACTTGTAAGCATGTGAGAGGAAATAGAATTTCAGTGACAGTGGATTTGCTTTCAAGATTATTGGATCTTCCAGTGTCAGGAACATCTACATTTCTTCTGAAGATAGAAGCCCAGCACTGTCTAGACTGCTTAACAGGGAGATTGTCGGTTTTGAGAAGTTTTTGCTAATCAGTTATCCTTAGAATTGAGACTTCTCCACAACATCTGTAGTAGAATCCTATTCCCAAAGATTGGGAGATTTGATTATGTGTCAGAAAGAGATATATTTGTAATGGATGCAATTGTAACTGGTAAACCCATTAACCTTCCAAGTATGATTTTATGGTATATTGCCGATGGAGGTAAAAGAAAATCAAGTTTACCCTACGGCATGATTCTCACTAAAATATTCCAGAGCCAAGGGATTGTCATTTCAGATAGTGAGCCTATGAGGAACTTAAGACACACTGACTTTTACAGTTTGGCCACTATACATAGAATGGGTTTTGTTAAGAGAAATGGAAGATGGGAAAGGAAAGGTTTGATGGAAGAAAGAGCCATGGACTCTGAGGCACCGGACCATCAGTTAGACATCTTTGCCTGTCCCTCCGAGCTCTCCTATTCCTGCTCCTGCCCCTACCCCTGCTCCGTTATGTGATCAAGCATCATCTTCATCTGTTGGTTTCACAGAACTTCAGTTAAGGCAGCTTAAAGGCCTTCTTGATGATCAGTCAGAAAAGTTAAAATCAGAGTTTGAAAACAAGTTTATGAATCTCAAGGAAACTCTTTACTCTTTGGATGACCGGATCACCAAAATAGAGTCATCCTTAGCACTTCATCTGTGTCTTTAAGTGGAGACCTTAAGAATATTTGAAGAGCTTAAAGACATCTGCGGAGATGGCGAAACATATGCAAAATGCAATGCTGAACTCCAAGATAAAATTTTGACTGCTTGCACTTTTGTTGATGAGAGACTGAAGGACTATGTGAAGATACAAACAGATGGAATGAAAAACATCATAGATCACTTAACTAGGATTGTAAGGACTCACTTTTGATGTATTAGATACTTAGTCCTTACAATGTAATGATGTTTATATTATGATGTAATGAAAAGTCTATTTTAAATTATCAATGTAATCTCAATTTGAATGTATTTCTCTTTGATCAATGAATGAATGATTTTGTTAAATCAAATCTTGAATGAATGATTATTTTTTATGCATCTCTACCTTTTTGTTGATAACAAAAAAGGGGGAGAGTTTTATAGTTTTATAACTGTATATGCATATGGGAGAAATTGATTAATCAAATGATATTAAAATGATTGAATGAATGAGATAAATAAATAAATGAATGGGATATTTATTTAAGTTTCATAGGGGGAGCTACCTCATTCAGGGGGAGCCTAAGCCTAACTATGAAAATAAAATAAATTCTCTAATCAATCATGCATAAACTCAATGTTTTTGTCATCATCAAAAAGGGGGAGATTGTTGGGGAGATTGTTGAGAATTGTTGCCCCAATCTTATTGATTTTGATGATTACCAAAAGCCATGAGTATATCAAAAGATGTAATGAGTTTATTTACATAAGAAATGAATTTATTTAGAACAATGAATGAGAATGTTAAAGTAACTTTAATCAATTTGAAAGTAACTTCAAGCTCCATGTTTAAACTTTCAAAAAGAAATTTTATACTTAATATTATAATCAATGAGTTTTTGAACATTTCTTGAATTGATTCCTAATGTCAAATTTATTATATTCAAGTCAAAATAATGATTTAAAATGAATCTAGAACGAATTTCAAGTCAATCAGAAAATTCTCTGATTTTTGATACGTTCCGGAGCCGACTCTAGAGTTTCAGAGTCGACTCCACTCAGACTACAGAAATGACTGTCTGTCTCGAGTCGACCCATGTGATTTCTCGAGTCGACCCCCGATTCTGTCGAGCCGACTCCATGACTGTGTGAGTCGACTCCGCTCAGACACCAGAGGTGTGTTTTTCTGAGCATTTCGTGAGTCGACCCCCAACTTTTCATGAGTCGACCCCCGACTGTCAGGAGTCGACACTTTATTTTTGATGAGTCGACCCTTTGACTTTCTGAACATTTCTATTTTTGGTATCACGACTTCGAGCCGACTCGCGGAAAGCAGGAGTCGACTCCAGCAAATCTGGGCAAATTTTTCCGAATGCCAACTCAGCGTCAATGGTAAGATTTTTAATTAACGGCTATTTTTCTTTGTTTCTAACGGCTATATTTTTGCAGAATCTATAAATAGAGAAGCCATTTTCAAATCAAAAGAGAAAAAATAGAGAGATATTCACTTCAAGAGAAAAGAAGAGAAAAATTGGAAAAACAGAGCTTCATTTGAAAAAATCCGTGATTCAAAATAGAGTGAAAGAAAGAGTGTGAAATCAAAGGAAGCTCCTTCTGTGCTCAAGCTCAACAATCCAAGGAAGCTTCAGAAGAAAATCCAAGAGCTATTCAAGAGCATCTCAAGTGATTTTCAACACTCAATAAAAGAGGAAAAGCTCAAATCAACTCCAACGTACATTCCGTGAAGAATCCGAGCTGAGGCCCGATTCTACACTTCAAAGGAGTTGAGAAAAGAAGAAAAGAAGAAAAGCTCAAAAGCCAACCAACTGCAAATCAGGCTTTACTAAACTTTATTCTTATATTTGTTTATCTTCTCATTAAGGAGCTTTGTAACTAAAAACAACATTTCTATTATTTGTGTCTAGTTCAATCTGGGGATTGAACTAGTTGAGGTAGTCTTACCTCGGTACAAGCTTGGTAAAGCTTGTGTTAGGGTTTTTGTGCTGGTAAGCCCTTGAAAACCAGCTGGGTTCATTGTGATCCCGGGAAAACAATAAGTTTGAGTTGTGAGCTTGTAAAACAACTCTGCTGTAATCAAGGAAGATTATAGTGTGGACCCTAGTGAATCTTGGGAGTGGACGTAGGTGTTGGATACACCAAACCACTATAAAATCTTTGTGTTTGCCGTGCTTTCATTGACTCTTTCTCTATCTCTGTTTTATTCTCTGCACTTTGTATTTACATTGCTATTGCCTTCATTCATCTTAAGCAAACTATTTTAAAAGACTAATTTTTTGAAGAACCCAATTCACCCCCCCCCCCTCTTGGGTTGTCATCTGGGCCAACAATTTTCATTAAGGAATGCAGTCTTAACATCCATTTGCCATATTTCATAATCATAGTATGCAGCAATAGCAAGCATAATCCTAATAGACTTGAGCATGACAACTGGCAAGACAACTGGAAAAAAAGTTTCATCATAGTCAATACCATGTCTTTGCTTGAAACCTTTTGCCACTAACCTAGCCTTGTAGGTTTCTATTTGCCCATCTGCTCCTATCTTTCTTTTGAAGATCCATTTGCACCCTATTGGGACAATTCCCTCAGGTGGGTCAACCAAGATCCAAACCTGGTTGTCATACATGGAGTCCATCTCGGATTTCATGGCATTAAGCCATTTGTCGGATTCCTTACTCTCGACTGCTTCCATATAGGTCAGTGGATCATCATTTTCAATGACGTTGGCTTCATTATTGTTTTCAATCATAAAACCATATCTAAGAGGTGCTTCCCGCACTCTTTCTGACTACGAAGAGGAGGTGTATGTTGTGGTTGTACCTTATCAATTTGTACTTCTGATTGAGGAACTTGAGTTTGTTTATTTTGAATTTCACTTAATTCGATTATTCTGCCATTACTTTCTTCTTGAATAAATTCCTTTTCCAAAAAGACAGCATGCCTACTAACAAATACCTTTTGTTCAGTAGGATAATAGAAAAGGTATCCAATACCTTTTTGAGAATAACCAATGAACCTACATTTTTTAGCCCTAGCATTTAGCTTATGTACAAATTCCTTTTTAACATAAGCTGGGCAACCCCAAATTTTAAGATGTTTAAGACTTGGCTTTCTATCATTTCATAATTCATATGGAGTGCTAGGAACTAATTTTGATGGTACCCTATTTATTACATATGCAGCAGTTTCTACGGCATAACCCCAGAATGATACTGGAAGATCCGTGAAGCACATCATGGAGCATACCATATCAAACAAGGAACGGTTCCTCCTTTTAGCTACACCATTTAATTGTGGTATATATGGAGGTGTCTATTCAGAGAGAATACCATTATCCTTAAGATGATTAAGAAACTCGCTGGATAAGTATTCACCTCCTCGATCAGATCGAAGGATTTTAATACTTTTTCCAGTTTGTTTCTCAACCATATTTTGATACTCTTTAAACTTTTCAAAGGCTTCGGATTTATGTTTCATAAGATACACATATCCGAACCTTATATCATCTATAAATGTGATGAAATAAGAGTATCCTCCTATAGCTTGAGTTGACATGGGTCCACATACATCTGAATGTATTAACCCTAATAACTCAGTTGCCCTTTCTCCATGTCCAGTAAATGGAGACTTGGTCATTTTTTCCATGAGGCAAGATTCACAAGTTTCTAATGATTGAAAATCATAAGGTCCAAAGAAATCTTCTTTGTATAACTTGTTAATCCTTGACTCACTTATATGACCTAATCGGCAATGCCAAAGGAATGTTTCATTGGTATCATCTCTTTTTCTCCTTTTGTTTTCAACAAGCAACACATTATCATTGAGTGATAGAGTTAAAAGACCATTCACAAAATTTTTCATTCCAAAGAAGTCATTTGAATAAGATATAGAACATCCATTGCTCTCAACTTTTATTTCATAACCTTGTTTTAATAACAACGGTACAAAAATAATATTTCTGACTACATTCGGAATAAAATAACAATCTTTTAATTCAAGTATTTTTCCTATAGGCAATAATAACAAGTAGGTTCCAACAACTTCTGCATGGATGGTCTCTCCACTGCGCCATAAAGCTTGAAGTCACCTTTCTCCAACCTTCTAATTTTGTGAAGCCCCTGCAAAGATTTGCATATGTGAGCCCCACATACGGTATCCAATACCCATGAATCAGAAGTTGAAGAACTCAACGATAAGTTTGTTTGTATCATTAACAAACCTTTTGATGCTTTATCAGTATCCCGTTTCAAACTTGCCAGGTACTTCTTACAATTCTTCTTCCAATGTCCCTTCTTACCACAAAAGAAACAAGATCCATCATCTGAAGACTTCTTTGCCTTCTTCTTCTTGATGCTCCTTTTAGGGTTTAATTTTCTTTTTAAACCCTTATTCATCACCTCTTTCTTCTTCCCATCGATCAGAAGAAGATGAGCCTTTTCTCCCTTAAAATGGCTCTCAGCAGTCTTAAGCATGTTAAGTAGCTCTGGTAATGTAAGATTCAATTTATTCATGTGGTAGTTCATGACAAATTATGAGAAGGAATCTAGGAGTGACTGCAAGATCAGATCCTGATTTAGCTGCTCGTCCATGACGAAGCCTAATTGACCTAATTGGGTGATTAAGTCAATCATCTTTAGTACATGAACCTGAACAGGCGAGCCGTCACTCATATGTGCACGAAACAACTGCTTAGATATCTCATATCTTGTAGTCCTACTATGCTCTCCATACAACTGTTTTAAGTTGAGAAGTATGGACTGAGGTTCCATCTTTTCATGTTGCCTCTGGAGCTCATTGCTCATTAAGGCCAACATGATGCACTTGAAAGTCATACTGTCATTTTGCCACATCCTTAATGTGGCCCTTTCCTCCTCGGAAGCATCTTCTCCGATCGGATATGGATCCGAAGAATCAAGAATGTAGGAAATTTTCTCCTGAACTAATACAATCCTCAGGTTCCTCAACCAATCAAATAATTTGGTCCGGTTAGTTTATTAGCATCTAAAATGCCCCACAGTGATAATGATGAAGCCATTTAATTGTCTACAAACAAACAAGAACAATACATGAGCAGACCACTCAAAATTGATAATCACAATTAGACAAGGACTTTGAATCTAATTGTGTCTCCCACTATTTTCTTCGAATACCATAACCCTCTACTATGTTAAACGAGAAACCAATATCCGATTTCTTTAGTGGGGTTGAGATCCCAATTCCTTATAAATGCCTTGAGTTTGCTCAACAAACATTTATAAGTTCAAGGGTAGGGAATTCCCTTTCCAATTTCATCAACATTACACTTGCCTCTAAGACACTTATAGCCTTGTTTTGCACAACAAACAATAATGTCTTAGTTTAGTCAGACCCTTCATTCTATATAGTCATGATTGAATAATGTCACCCTTGAGTTTTCTCAACAAAGTAACATTAACAAGCATACTATAAAGCATAGTATGCACCAAGTTAAATTTTTACATCAAACCCTAATAGTAAGCCTTGAGTTTGCTCAACAAGCCTACTATAGTTTTGATATAATTTTGGCTTTGTATGAAGGAAGGCATTTTTGTAGTGCATTTATAACCAATAAGCATTTCCAATTCTAAAGTTTAAATTAATCGAATTGGCCAGGCAAGTGGAAGAGGTGTGGGAGTCCCCCGTTCTTGCCTTAGACACCAAATAAATTTGGCCAGGTAAGTAACGGAACTAATTAAAAAACCACATTCTCTTTACCTTCCCAGAACCACTTTTCTTAGACACCAATCGATCAATTAATCCCTAAAAAGGATTTGCTTCATGATAATATAACACTACAACTAAATATAATTTTTAGGAGGGCTTTTATCGTCTCGAGCACATCCTTATGTTTCTAAGTATCACATATCCATTTATGTGCATATTGTGTCATTAATCTTACAACATAATGACAACTAATACTTCTAAACATATTTCTAAATTAATTAAGGTTATAGTGAAACCCTAATCTTGTGGCATACAATCAATCAATACATACTTCATCTCATCATATCAACTAATACGCATATTAGCCCTAATATGCATCACAAAAGCATATGATTAAAAAAAAATAATCATCTGTTCTCATTACTTGTTCATGGGATAAGATCACATCGGCACCCCTACATATCATAGGAGATCCCATTGAATGGAAAGAGAGGGCCTTTAAAAAACCTACTTGGCTCTTATGACCAAATGGCTATGGTGACTAACCCAATCCTAAGTAGTTACTAGGACATTGCATTATATAAAGTATAATAGTCAATTATGTGTAACATATATTGCTCATTATGCATCAGAACATAATGATTTACTTATTTTAATAATCATAATAATAACCATTTTATGAATGTAATATAGTCATATCATTACATTATGCATATCATGCCAATTAGGTTAAACATAACTTACTATTTTGCTATAACCATATAATGATCTATCAATTTAATCATTCATAATAGATTAATTTGATTTCTTCTTGAATGCATGAAGAAGGCTCTGATACCACTGATGGAAATTTTGGGATGCTTGAAGGCATGCTTTTCATAAATTTTAATCATTTTAAAAAAAAACATCACCAAAAGCCCTAATTTCCAAGATCGCCTTTATGCAGTTCAAAAAGTAAATCAATTAAAATCTAAAAAAAAGGAGTAAGAAAAATACCTGGATTGCTAAATCCAATAATCTCAAGAGGCACACAAGTGTATGCCCTCCAAAGGTGATCCACACAAGAATCAATTCGAAGAAGCACTCCTATTTGCTTGCTAGAACCTTCCTGGCAGCCTTTTTATCATATGCAGCCTTTTAATGCCTCTTTGGACTTTCTCCTCTTCAAAAACTTTCTAAAAGCTTTCCAACAAGCATATACACACTCTAATAGCCTTTCTCTATATCAACTTACGGCCTTGACTTAATATGATAGCGACATTAAGACAAGGGGATAAGAACAGGGGAGAAGGAGGGCTTACGGGCTCTCTGTTTTCTCTTTCTTTTTTTTGTTCTTAGAATTCCATATGCTGCCCCCTTTAAATAGAAACAAAGGGGCAGCAATGAGAGGCATTGGATGGAGAGAAAGGGAGTCATCCAAGGGGCATGAAGAAAGGGTGGAGACGTTTTACATGAGGAGCGCTTCTATCCGCTCTGAGGGGGCGCCAAGGGTCCAAGGGGTCTTCGGTTCAAACCCCACCAAGTACATATTAAATATTTAATTTATTAAATTATTTTATTAATAAATTTAAATAATATTTAATAAATTAAACTCATTTAAATTAAAATAAAATGGTTCAAAAAAGGACTAAGGCCCCGAGTCAACCCAGACTAACCAAGTCAACCCAAACTAACCAAATCAGGCTGAAATTTGAATCCAATTCGAATTTGATCATCATAAAAAAAATCTAGAAAATCCCATAAATTTAGATTAAACTCTAGATAGGCTGTCCAACACATGGCTAATATTAATTTAAATCCAACTTAAATTTATTAGTCTAATCAGCAAGCAAATGTACCTAAACAGATTAAGTCAGGAGCTCAGGTTAGCCCACATATGCTAGTATGCGATTTGGCCAACCAATTAGGATCCAAAAATCCTAATACAAATATTTTTAACTTCTTCAATTAATTCTCTATTATGTGTGACCCTCTGGGTTCCTCATCTAGCAAGCAGTAGGTTTTTGATTTAGCCCGATTATGTATTCGACTATTTGAACAGGTCAAATCGGGCTAACTTAAACTGTCAATCTGGACCAACCTTCAAATTGACTTATGAAATCAATCTAATTGATTCATAAAAACTTACAAGACAAGATGAACATCTAGCAATGTGTCATACCTACCTAGAAGATGAGGAATTTGATAAAAATTACCAAAATGCTCTTTAGTGGCAAGTTACTGTGCAATTCAATCCTTCGATATTTCTTTATCCCGATTAAGTGATGAGCATGGATAAATGTCAAACCATCATACTTAATCCATTTGAATCTCTAATCATTAATGAAGACTCGACCGATGATAAATAAGAAAACCTTTTCTAATTTCATCATACTTTGATCAAAGATTTTCTGAGTTAACATTTGATGAGATTACTTGAGATAAATACTCCTCTTACTAGGAGTCATCGATTCCTTGTTGACCTACTCATTACCTTCATACACAATCCGTCATATCTAGCATCACCCCGTACATAACCTTTTGTTATGAATGAATATGAACCAAAATATGGATTCATATGCACAAGATACTATGGTGGTCTCAGGTCTAAGGATTACTTGCACAATTCCCACTTAGAGAAAAATCTATTATGACAAGTAAGTAAAACTTCCATTTGATGTTCTCCTGTCGGATCAATTCAGTGAACTCATAACCTAATGAGCACCACATCTTTGTATTAGTGTCCCTACACAAGTGGTCGTGAGACCAACCACCCTCACAATCGAGCATACATAAGATGTGCTAGTCTATCCGGATTCATCGATCCCCAAATCGATGATCCTATGACTAGGAATATTCTAGATTAGGGTTTATAGGTTTTAGGTCTCACTGTTATCTTTGTAACCCTAAAAACATTGCCCTATTCTATGGGGTTCATCATAAAAAATATAAGACACATCATATGATGAAATATAAAATTGCCTCTATTATCATTCTTGAGTTGAGAGAAATTACAAATTTTTGCCACTGATACAACAACTGTGATTGGCTTTCAAGGTATAATTCTTTCAATATAGTTCATTCTACTTTATGGCTGATTTGTCTCTTACAGTTGAGTTTGCTGATTTATCACTTATAATTGAGTTGAAAGGTAAGGAATGATTACATTTTTCAATTTAGTAGAGCTATTCTTTGTAAAGTGGTAGATCCACTATAAGAGAACTATGCTTTGTGAAGCAGTAGATCATCAGAAGTTGTCATCTATATATTATTATAATTTGCCATCTATATCTAATTTTAGAGTTTTATATCGGATTTCTTGGATTACATTCTGATGACGCCAAGTCACCTTCCTCAAACGTCGGGGAAGATGGACGTCCTTCTCCTCGAGGTCCTGCAAGAAAAGTCCCCGAAGACCGGTGGCACCGGTGGGGACCCTCCGACGATCAAGTTAGTCACTTGGGCTCAGACAGAGAACCGCTCCAGCAAAGAAGAGCTGAGGCAGTTAGGGTTTTTGCTGGGAGGAAGAAAGCTTAGAAAAACCAGAGTTCAGATTCCACTTACAGCGTGAGCACGTGCCTTTATACCTGTCCGAATACCCTAGCTTGCAGCTCTGGAAGATCACCATCGTACCATCACTGCGTGTGATACCATACGCGTCCGGTAGCTGTGAAGGCGTTCAGTGCACGCCGCCGGTTGATATGACCGGCACCATTGCCAGTGGTAGCGAATCGTACGCCGTAGCGAGGCATGGTGATGCACAGGACATGCAACGCGCCAAACACCGTTATGAGGCATGGCCCTCCGTAACGGGGCGCAATCACGGGAGTACCAAATCGTACGCTGTGGCGAGGCATGGTCATGCACAGGGGCATGCAACGCGCCAAACATCATTATGAGGCATGGCCTTCCGTAACGGGGCGCAATCACGGGAGTACCGAATCGTACGCCATGGCGAGGCATGGCCATGCGCTGAAAATCATGTGTGAGCACCGTGCAACCTGGTAGTTATCATTTTCCTTGGCAGTTGAGTTGCATGCTAATCGCTGGTGGCCCCACCCAGCGACCCCGAGGGGGTCCCGGGGGTGGGGGAATGCTGATGCACCCCGACCCCAAGGGGTCCGGGGTCAAGGACTGATGGCCCCACCCAGCGACCCCGAAGGGGTCCCGGGGGGGGGAATGCTGAAGCACCCCGACCCCAAGGGGGTCCCGGGGTCAAGGACTGATGGCCCCACCCAGCGACCCCGAGGGGATCCCGGGGTCAAGGACTGATGGCCCCACCCAGCGACCCCGAGGGGATCCCGGGGGTGGGGGAATGCTGAAGCACCCCAACCCCGAGGGGGTCCCGGGTCAAGGACTGTTGGCCCCACCCACGACCCCGAGGGGGTCCCGGGGGTGGGGGAATGCTGATGCACCCCGACCCCGAGGGGGTCCCGGGGTCAAGGACTGATGGCCCCACCCAGCGACCCCGAGGGGGCCCGGGGGTGGGGGAATGCTGAAGCACCCCGACCCCGAGGGGGTCCTGGGGTCAAGGACTGATGGCCCCACCCAGCGACCCCGAGGGGTCCCGGGGGTGGGGGAATGCTGAAGCACCCCGACCCCGAGGGGGTCCCGGGGTCAAGGACTGATGGCCCCACCCAGCGACCCCGAGGGGGTCCCGGGGTGGGGGAATGCTGATGCACCCCGACCTCGAGGGGGTCCCGGGTCAATAGCTATCGTTACCTTCTATTTTGACGACGTGGGATCAGTCATATCAGATGCTCCCTCGCCCCTGGGTCGAAGCGGGTCCCACCGCTGAGGCTCAAGGGGCGTTCTCCACGTGGCTGATCCCCATCCTTATTTTATGCGGACAGTGCGGGGAATGTAAGGAGGCGGCCTTCCGTACTCTGCCTGCCGTGATCGCCCTCGAAAGTGAGGACTGGCCCTTCGGGGCTCGCGCGAAAAGCCGCACCATCATTTCCTTTCATTACGGTAACGTCAGCGGGGTCCCACCACTGGCTGGGGGCGTGCCGCACCATGCGCCGGGGCATCCCTCGAGGTGAGCCAGCGTATGGCAAGGAGCCACGCGGCCGACGAGACATGATGGGACATTTTGAAAGCCCGATAAAGCTAGGTGAGGGGGGGGGGGGGAACTGACGCCATACCGCCTTTCCATTGTCTTCTTCCTCGCTTGCTCCCTAACTTCCTCTGCAACCTGTGAGCCCGCGCCTGGTCTTTCTTCTCCCAGGTCAGCTTTCCCCACTCTAGGCTTACCTCTTCACTTATGAGTTCCCCCTCCTGGACCTCGGAGGGCAGTTCTGAGAACTGTCCTCCCTCTGTAAGCCATCGTATCTCTCCTACTCCCTCTCCCCCAATTGAGTTGTCCTCTGACTCAGAGGACCGCATCCCTCTGGCCCGGCGACGGGTCACCGGTGGAGCCCCATCGAGGGGCCGCCGGCTGGAGGCCGGCGCCTCCTCGAGGGTGGAGGAGTCCCCAGAGGGGACAGCCTCCACAATGACACGGTTGGACCTGGAGAGAATCCGGGTCCGCTATAGGATCCCGCGGGAGGTTAAGTTATTCCCGCCAACCCCCGGCGACAGGGTTATCTCCTCCCGACCCGGTCGGATGGCTCTTTACGAGATCTGCTTACAGGCGGATCTCCACCCTCCCTTTCCCCCCTTCTTCGTCAATCTTCTTGACTTCTATTCTTTGACCCCTTCCCAATTAGTTCCAAACTCTTACCGTGTCGTTAGCGCTTTCGTCATTCTCTGTCGCCACCTAAACGTCACCCCCCGAATCAGCCTGTTCCGATCTTTTTACTCCCTCCGAGCCCAAAAGGATTGGTGGCTGTTTCAGCCCCAACCCAATAGGGTCCTAAAGCTCCATCTCCCTTCATCGATTAAGGGATGGAAATCCCGCTTCTTCTTCGCCAATGTCGATCAAGTCCGGCCCCAGTGGGGAGACCCCGACCTCCGGGGGAATGCCGTTGCGATCCAGCCTGGGGATCGGGAGGTATTGGGATTACTGCTAACCGCTATGATTCCCCGATACACTCTGCTGCTATCGGAGGACAACCTGGAGTCGGCGGCCTCATCTCCCACCGGGGTAAGCGTTCTCCACCCTTAGCCAAAAAAAACTCCGCTCCTTTGCCCTTCTCCTTCTTGTTTCTCTTTTTTTTTCTTCTTTTTTTTTTTTTTTAAATTTTGCTCTGAAAACCCAATTTATGCCATGCAGCAATGAAGATACCGGCGGCAAAACTGTTGAGAGCCGCTTCCAAGAAAAGGGCCCGGAAAGGACCATCCGGAGGTCAGCAGGCCCCAGCCCCGAAGCGCCCGATGGCCCGTACCTCCCCTCCGGCACAAGTCTCCCCACCCCCGGCTCGCAAAATGTCCCGGTTATCCCAGAGGTTGACCTCACAGTCGACACTCCACCAGAGGTGGGAACGACCGCGGGAGCTGCTGTTGAAGAGTCAGTCGCGAGGGAGTCCATACCGGCCGAAGAGCTCCCAGCTCCTGGGGGATCGACCCCACCATACACCGCAGGGACTGGGGTGAGGGACCGTCTGGCCCCGCGAGTCCGCCCTCCACGAGGTCTCCTAGAGGTGGCCCACGCAAGGAACCGGGGACAGTCGAGATGGCGGAGGGAGGCGAGGACAAGCCTAGGTCGCCCCGAAACTCCCTGGATGACGGCCACTGGGGTGAGCGAGCCTTGGGCCCAGTCTTTGATCCTAGGATCATTGAGGACCTCAGCCACCAGAGAGCGGGTGCGTTCTTTCGGGACTCCTATGCCGCTGTCGTCAGGGTAAGCGATCTTCTTACCCCTTACCTTTTGTTTATATATATATATATATATATATTACCTCTCGCTGACCTGGGGCTCATACGTGCAGATCGCGCACTCCCTAAAGGCCGCCAGGGAGGTGATTCGTGGAGGGCAAAATCTTTGCGGGAGATGCAGAAGAGGTTGAGGAGGCCCAACGCCATGCGGAGGCGGCCGAGAAGGTGCTGGAGTCGGTCAAAGACACCTGTGCGAGCGAGGTGAAGGCCGCCCAGAGCCGGGCAGAGATTGAAGCCGACCATGCGCGCGCAGCGCTCTCTCAAATGACGGAGGCTATGAGCGCTGTCATGGCCAAGACATGCATATCTCTGAGTTAACCCCAGCTCTCCAGGAGGCTAAAAATTGGGCGGGCGTGGCGGTGAAGAGGCAAGATCGGCGAGGGAGGAAACCTGCCGATGCAAGGAGGAGGTAAGCCGCGCTCGGGAGGCTGAGAGGATCGCAGCGGAAGCCCTTGCTGCAGAGAAAACCCGAGCTGCTGGGCTCATAGAGGAATACAAGGCGTCCGGGTGCTTCGCAGATGACTTGGCCGAGGCTTCGGCAGCGGTATTTCTTGACGGGTTTCAGCATGGCAAAGAGAAGGTGGCCAGAGACCTGAACTTCCCCGGGCCCTGGAGGTTGAATTGGAGCGGTTATCTGACTTGGCCCCTTCTGATGATGAGCCCACGCCAGCAGAGCCGTGAGCTCGCACTTGTGATTTTGCCTCTCTTTTTTTTTGTAAGCCCGACGACGTCGGCATTTTGTAGTTTCTTTCAATTAATGAAAATACTCTTCGAAAAGTCTTCTGAATTGCCACCGACTTCATCAATTGACATGTAGCCTTATCGCCCCATTAGTTCTGATAGTTTCGGGGGGCAACTTCCCACCCGAGCCATTCCGCCCCAGCTGTTTAAACCCGAAAGTTAGAACCAGGGAGGGTAGAGCTCTCGGAGCAGAGATGCCACCGGTCAGGGGTTGGGTAGATAGGCTCCTTGGGGCTATCAGCGCAACGCCCTGTCAAGTATCAGATCTTGTACTAAGTTGGTGTGTGACTTTGGATGCCTATGGGATCGACTTTTATCTGACCAGCGGGTCTGTGCTGTCGGGTCTTGGTTATGAAGAGCCGGTGGTACACTACTCCGCCAGTGGCTCACTGGGCTTTATGCCTGGCTAGTGCAGGGCTTTGAGTGCGACGGGGTGCCGGACTTCTTTGTTGAGAGCCAGTGGTACACTGCTCTGCCAGTGGTACACTGGGCTTTATGCCTGGCTAGTGCAGGGCTTTGAGTGCCGACGGGGTGCGGGGCTTCTGTTGTTGAGAGCCAGTGGTACACTGCTCTGCCAGTGGTACACTGGGCTTTATGCCTGGCTAGTGCAGGGCTTTGAGTGCTGACGGGGTGCCGGGCTTCTATTGTTGAGAGCCAGTGGTACACTGCTCTACCAGTGGTACACTGGGCTTTATGCCTGGCTAGTGCAGGGCTTTGAGTGCCGACGGGGTGCTGGGCTTCTGTTGTTGAGAGCCAGTGGTACACTGCTCTGCCAGTGGTACACTGGGCTTTATGCCTGGCTAGTGCAGGGCTTTGAGTGCCGATGGGGTGCCGGGCTTCTGTTGTTGAGAGCCAGTGGTACACTGCTCTGCCAGTGGTACACTGGGCTTTATGCCTGGCTAGTGCAGGGCTTTGAGTGCCGACGGGGTGTCAGGCTTCTGTTGTTGAGAGCCAGTGGTACACTGCTTTGCCAGTGGTACACTGGGCTTTATGCCTGGCTAGTGCAGGGCTTTGAGTGCCGACGGGGTGCCGGGCTTCTGTTGTTGAGAGCCAATGGTACACTGCTCTGCCAGTGGTACACTGGGCTTTATGCCTGGCTAGTGCAGGGCTTTGAGTGCCGACGGGGTGCCGGGCTTCTATGAAGATTTAAGTAGCTAAAATCGAATCTTGTTAATATTGAACAAAGGGCGAAAACCCAAATGAATACAGGGATAATATTTAACATGAAAGGAGGAATACATTACTGATAATACCGACGGAGGTTATCCGCATTCCACGTCCTAGGGAGTGGTGTCCCATCAAGTTCTTCAACTTTATAAGCTCCATGGCGGAGCATCTCGGCGATCCGGTAAGGCCCTCCCAGTTTGGGGCTAACTTGCCTCCCTCAGCTGGCTTCGAGATCTCGGCCCGTCGAAGGACCAGGTCTCCCGGCAGGAACGTCCGGGGGTGCACGCAAGCGTTGTAGTATTTCGCGGCCCGTTGTCGGTAGGCTGCCATTCGAAGTCGCGCCCGATCTCGCACCTCCTCCACTAGGTCGAGGTTGGCTCGCAGCTGGTCAGGGTTACCTTCCTCGCTATAGGCTTCCACCTGGGGGCTGGGCGCACCGATCTCCACAGGGATAACAGCTTCAGAGCCAAAGACTAAGCTGAACGGCATTTCACCAGTGGGGGCTCGTGGCGTTGTATGATAGGCCCATAGCACGTTGGGGAGCTCCTCCACCCATCGTCCCTTGCAGCCATCTAATCGAGATCTCAGCCCCTGGAGAATGATCCGGTTAGTCACTTTAGCTGCCCCGTTGGTCTGAGGATGCCCGACGAAAGTAAACCTCTGACAGATACCCAGCTCGGAGCAGAACTCCCAGAAAGGCGCATTGTCAAACTGCCGGCCATTATTAGTGACTAGTGTGCGCGGTAGTCCGAACCGACATATAATTGACTTCCAGAAGAAAGATCTCACTTTGCTTTCGGTAATCTTGGCCAGAGCCTCGGCTTCAACCCACTTGGTGAAGTGATCCACCGCTACCAAGAGGAACTTCCGCTGCCCGGAGGCCGGGGGAAATGGCCCTAAGATATCCATGCCCCACTGAGCGAAGGGCCAAGGTGCTACCAAGGGGGTCAGGTGAGACATCGGCTGTCGCTGGATATTGGTGTGATGCTGGCAGCTATCACTTTTCTTGACAAGCTTGGCCGCATCTTCCTTCATCGTCAACCAAAAGTACCCTTGGCGCAGAGTCTTGTAGGCTAGGGCTCTGCCCCCCAGGTGACTCCCGCATACGCCTTCGTGGATCTCTCTGAGGATGTAATCTGATTCAGTTGGCCCCACACGCCTGAGAACTGGGTATGAGAAGGATCTCCGATAAAGCTTCATGTCCATCATCAAGAATCTCGGGGCCCTTTGCCTGAGCAGCTTGGCCTCAGCGGGGTTCTCCGGGAGAGTACCATCGGTCAAGTACCGGATGTAGGTATGTTGGCCCAGATGGCAACCCAAGAGGGGGGGGGGTGAATTGGGTTGTTAAAAATTTAAGTCTTTTTAACTTTAGTTGATTAGTTAGCAAAATGTGCAAGTGAGAGGCTAACTTTAATCAATACACAAGCAAATAATAAAGAGAGATAGAGAGAGAGAAAATATAGCACGGCAAACACAAGATAATTTTATAATGGTTCGGTGCAACCAACACCTACGTCCACTCCCAAGATTCACTTGGGTCACACTATAATCTCTTCGATTACAGCCGAGTTGTTTTACAAGTTCACAACTCAAACTTGTTGTTTTCCCGGGATCACAACGAACCCAGCCGGTTTTACATGGGCTCACCAGCACAAAACCCTACACGTTGTTTTTCACGGGCTCACAACTAACCCAACACAAGCACTCCGGCTTGCAACGAGGTATAATAACCTCCACTGATTCAATCCACTGATTGAATCAGCAAACAACCAAAATAACAGAGTTTAAATATAGAAACGCTCCCCTTGAGCAAATATACAAATAAAGTATAAAAAGGGTTAGAAAAGCCTGATAAGATTGCAGATGGTTGTGGCTTTGGCTTTCTTCCTTCTCCTCTTTAACTCCTCTTGAAGTATTGAATCAGGCCTCAGCAAGATTCTTGACCGTTTGAAAACTTTGGAGTTGAGATGAAGCTTTTTCTCCTTTTGTTGAATGTTGAAAATCCTTCGATTTGATCTTTGAAAAGCTTTTGGATTTTCTTTTGACTCTTGTGGATTGATGATCTGGAGCAGACGAAACTTCCTCTTTGATTTCACTCCTTTTGAATCACTCTATTTTGAACTAGAAGATTTTTCCAATAAAGCTCTGTTTTTCCCTCTTTTTGGATAAGGCAGTAATCTCTCTTTTTCTTGGTTTTTTTTGTATATTTTTTCTCTTCTTGATTTGAAATAGGCTCCTCTATTTATAGATTCTGCAAAGATATAGCCGTTAGAAACATAGAAAAATAGCCGTTATTCAAAAATATTACTGTTAGAGCTGATGTGGCATCCAGAAAAAAATCGCGTCTAGATTCCGTGGAGTCGGCTCGAGCACTGCGTGAGTCGGCTCGAACACTCAATTCCAGAAACACCTAACTTTCAAGGGTTGACTCGAGATATGCGGGGAGTCGACTCGAGAAGTGCTCAAAAATGAGCCTCTCTGCCGTCTGAGTCGAGTCGGCTCGCACAGTCCATGAGTCGGCTCGCGAAGGTTCAGGGGTCGACTCTTGAAAACTCAAGTGTTGACTCAGGACAACATTGAAAAACAGACATTTGGGGAGTCGACTCGGAAACCCTTGAGTCGGCTCGGGAGCGATACAAAAATCAGAAAAATGTTCTGATAGACTTTAAAACTCGTCCCAAATAAATTTAAATATAAATGTGACTTGAATAGAATTGATTTGATCATCAATTCAAGACATTTTCCTTTAAGTTATTGATTATCAAATGAGTAGTATAAGAATTCTTTTTGAAATCTCAAGTTTAATTCATGAAATCTCAAGTATAATCTCAAGTATAAAAATTCTTTTTGTTTTAATTGATTCAAGAACTCATTGAATGTAAACATTGGTAGTTTATATTTTTTATTTTTAAATAAACTCATGGTATTTGATAAATAATTCATTGTTTCTATTAATATATTATGGCTTTTGGAAATCATCAAAATCAATAGAGTTGGGGCAATTATGTTTCAATAATTTCTTAACAATCTCCCCTTTTTGATGATGACAAAAACATTGAGTATATGCATTATAAAATTGAAAAATTTATGATACCAAAATCAACTTTTGTGTTCATGGAAAGGCTCCCCCTCAATGAGGTAGCTCCCCCTATGAACCTCAATTTTATAATTCATTCAAAATTTTTCAAATTCAAATACTTAAGCAAATAAACCTTTTTCTTTATGAAATTCAAATTATCTCTTCCCCTTATATGAAACATATATTTTCTTTTTCTTATTTAATTCTCTCCCCCTTATTTAATTAGGGCAATTAAAAGCATATAAGGTTTAAACAAATCTCTTCCTCTTAAATATGATGATGCATATACGATTAAATCATATAAATCTCTCCCCTTTTTTGTAATCAACAAAAAGGTTGAGATGCATCAGAGCATCAACTTGATTAAATTCATTCGAATTCATTCAGCATATAAGTTATCAATTGAGTATTGAGATATTCAAAATTATATCAAATTAAACATAGGCATTCAAGGATATTCAAAGGTACTCATAATTGAAATGAACATAACTTTTCTTATTACTTCAAAAGTATGTCAAATTACATCAAAATGTAACACAATCTCATTGTAATGAAATTAAACTAACTTAAATTCATCAAAGTTCAAATACAGTCATATTAAAGCAAAACTTCCTAGATACAATCTAGTAAGGAAATCTAGAAATACAAACTATGATAAGTATCAAAATCATTTGACACGCTTGAAAACTATACTCTTTAAGTGTCCAATCATTTCCATGATATCATCCTTTTGTGATTTGTTAAAGTCATTCATAGTTACTTGTATCTGATCAACTGCAGCATCAATATCTCTTCTTAACTGATTAGTTCTATCAAGATACACATTGGATCCATCAGCTATCCCTTGAAGTCTTTCAAATATCTTCTTAAGCTCAGCATTGAGTGAATCCACATGGGTACCAACAAAAAATGAAAGTAAGTCAAGTCTTGAAATGATGTCTTCCTTTAATTCTCTAATATCTTCTCTCAATTGACCAATTTCATCTTTTCTTTGATTATCAAATTCTGCAAACATAGCTCTAAGCTGACATAACTGCTCATCTGAAAATCTCACAGAAGAAGATGAAGTCTGAGGTGGAGGAGAATAATGCATGCTAGGTCCTGCCTCAGACGGTCCAGCAACAGAAGGTCCAGCCTCGACCTCAGCTCTAATGTCTTCAACTCTGTCCTCCTCAGCTCTAACATCTTCTTGACCTTTTCTTATCCAAATACCATTAACTTTTTTGAAGCCCATGCGGTGAATAGTGGCCAATGAATAGTAGTCAGTATGTCTCAAATTTTTCCTGGGCTCACTATCACTAATTTCAATTCCTTGGCTTCTGAATAATTGTGTCAAGATCATGCCGTAGGGAAGACAGGATTTCCTCTTACTCCCACAATCAGCTATATACCATAATATCATAATGGGTAAGTTGATTGGCTTGCCTGAAACTACAGCATCCATAACAAAGATATCCCTCTCAGACACGTAGTCAAAACGGCCTGTCTTAGGGAAAAGAATCCTGCTGCAGATGTTATGAAGCAATCTCAAGTCCAGTGGCAGCTGATTGGCAAAAACTTCTTCAAATCCCTCAAAATTTCTATTCAATAATCTTGTGAGGGCAGGTGACCTATCCTCTGGGTCAAAAGTGGAAGGTCCTGATAGGGGTAAGTCCAATAATTTAGAGAGAATGATGGCAGTGACATTCAAACCAACTCCTCTAACAATGCTGACCAATCCATTGTCCCCTCTAGTCAAATTTTTATAAAACTCTTTAACTAATGCTGGGTATGTAGGACAGTCTAAGGAGCATATCTTTTCAAATCCCATTTCCTTCAACTGTGACCCTACAAGCAATCCCTCTCTCTCAAACAAATCAAAGTCAAACTTCCTTCCTGTAGTAATGACTCTACTCGCAAGGTGATCTACCTGAGGAGTAGTGGCAGTAGGAGCAGGCGAGTCGTCCGAAGAGGAAGCAGGCAAAGAGTCCGGAGTCGGCTCGCGAACGGGTCGATGCACGGTCTTCTTTCTTTTCATCCCGGCACCGCTACTACTAGCACCACGGGTTTTGGGGGCCATTGAATCAAAGTGGAATGATTGTTTAAGGATTTTGAAGATTTTGGAAGGTTTGAAGGGTTTTGAAAATGATTTGGAATGATTAGAATCGATCGATGGGTCGGCTCGTGCCCTAATAAAGCGATTTGGGACCACGTCGAGTCGACTCGCGCAAAGCATAGAGTCGGCTCGGGTAAGTCACAGAGCGCAGACTCGATCTCGAGTCGACTCGCTCAGAGAAGGGGTCGACTCCTGAGTTTCAGCAGAAACTCGAGTCGACTCCGATACTCTCGAGTCGGCTCCGAAACCATTTCAGAGTAAAAAATCAAAATTTTTCAGAGTGTCTGAAATGAACCCGGATTTGATCTTTGAGTATGATTAAAAATCATGGATTTTGATAGATCAAATTGATATGAGTTCTAGATAAAATTTCCTTAAGATTTTGAGAAATTGAAAGAACTCTAGATATATTTCCTTAGAGGTTTCAAAATCTATCCAAAAGGGTTACAAATTCCTAACTCTCCTCTAAGATAACAAAATCTTTCTTCGCTTAAAGGTTTTGTAAAGATGTCAGCTAGTTGTTCTTCAGTGTTTACATAATCTAAACAAATTTCATCATTAGCTACATGTTTCCTTATAAAATGATATCTAATTTCTATGTGTTTTGTCCTTGAGTGTTGAATCGGATTTTTAGTTAAATTGATTGCGCTAGTGTTATCACATCTTATGGGTGTTTTATCAAGTGTGATACCATAGTCTTCAAGTTGTCGCTTAATCCATAGGATTTGCGCACAGCAACTTCCAGCTGCTACATATTCAGCTTCAGTAGTTGATAATGCAACTGAATTTTGCTTTTTGCTAAACCATGTGATTAAGTTACTTCCTAAGAAATGGCATGCACCACTTGTGCTTTTTCTATCTAGTTTACATCCAGCATAATCAGAATCCGAATATGCAATTAGGTTTAAAGTTGAGTCTCTAGAATACCATAAACCTACATTTTTGTTCCATTTAAGTATCTTAAAATTCTTTTAACAGCTATTAAATGTGATTCTTTAGGTTCAGATTGAAATCTAGCACATAAACATACTGAAAACATAATATCTGGTCTACTTGCTGTTAAATAAAGAAGGGATCCGATAATACCTCGATAATACTTTTGATCAACCTTCTTACCTTCTTCATCTTTGTCCAGCTTGCATGAAGGACTCATTGGAGTTCCGAGGGGTTTCATTGTTTCCATACCAAACTTTTTGAGTAGTTCTCTTGTGTATTTGGTTTGGTTGATAAAGATTCCCTCCTTGCATTGTTTGATTTGGAGTCCAAGGAAGAAGTTGAGTTCTCCCATCATGCTCATCTCGAATTCTCCCTGCATCAACTTTGCAAATTCTTGACAAAGAGAATCGTTAGTAGCACCAAAAATAATGTCATCTACGTATATTTGTACTACAAGTAAATCTTTATTTTTTTTTTTCAAAAATAGTGTTTTATCAACATTTCCTCTTGTAAAATCATTTTCTATTAAGAATTTACTTAACCTATCATACCAAGCTCTAGGTGCTTGTTTCAAACCATATAAAGCTTTGTGCAATTTAAAAACGTGATTTGAAAATTCATGATCTTCAAAACCTGGTGGTTGTTCTACATACACTTCTTCATTTATAAATCCATTTAAAAATGCGCTTTTAACATCCATTTGAAATAAGTTAAAATTCATGTGACATGCAAATGCAAGTAATAATCTAATGGCTTCTAATCTAGCTACAGGTGCAAAGGTTTCATCAAAATCAATACCTTCTTCTTGATTATATCCTTTTGCAACTAATCTAGCTTTGTTTCTAATTACTATGCCATTTTCATCTAATTTATTTCTAAAAACCCATTTTGATCCTATTACTGAATGATTTTTAGGTCTTTCAACTAAGTGTCCAAACATTATTTCTAGTAAATTGATTTAGTTCTTCTTGCATTGCTACATCCAATTATTATCTTTTTCAGCTTCTTCAATAGTTTTAGGTTCAATTTGAGAGACAAATGCAAGATGATTACTAATATTTCTCATAAATGATCTAGTTCTTATTCCTTGAGATGGATCACCTATAATCAATTCCTTAGGATGACTATAAGCATATCTCCAATCTCTTGGAAGATCTATATCATTATGATCATTATTAACATCATCACCTTATGTGAATCATTATCTTTAGCCTCTTGTTCATGATCAGAAGATACTTCAATATTAAGTTTTTCAAGATCTTTTTCAATTATGTTTGTATCTTCCTCATCATCAATCTTTTCAGATCCAGTTGCTAAAGATTCATCAAAAACTACATGAATGGATTCTTCAACTATTAAGGTTTTCTTGTTAAAGATTCTATATGCTTTACTAGTTGTTGAATAACCTAGAAAAATTCCTTCATCAGATTTAGCATCAAATTTTCCTAAGTTGTTTTTACCATTATTATGAATGAAACATTTACATCCAAATGCATGAAATATTTTATATTTGGTTTTCTTTCATTCCATAATTCATAAGGTGTTTTCTTTAATATTGGTCTTATTAAGCTCTATTTAAGATGTAACATGCTGTGTTAATAGCTTCCGCCCAAAAATATTTGGTAAGTTGCTTTCACATAGCATGGTACGGGCCATGTCTTCTAAGTTCTATTTTTTTTTCAACTACACCATTTTGTTGTGGGTCCTAGGTGCTGAAAATTATGATTAATACCATTTTCAGCAAAAACTTTCAAATAAGTGATTTTCAAATTCAGTTCCATGATCACTTCTTAGAGACACTATGGTAGTTTTTCTCATTTGTGACTTTCTTGAAGAATTTCAGAATATCGAGAAAGTCTCATCTTTGTGAGCTAAAAACATTACCCAAGTGAATCTAGAGTAATCATCTACAATCACAAGACCATATTTCTTTCCTCCTAGACTTGTGGTTCTAGTTGGTCCAAAAAGGTCCATGTGAAGTAGCTCTAATGGCCTAGAAGTTGAAACAATATTTTTAGATTTGAAAGAACTTCTAGTTTGTTTTCCAAACTGACATGCATCACATATTTTGTTATTTTCAAAATCTAATTTAGGTAAACCTTTTACTAAATCCATTTAATTAGTTTTGAAATAAGGTGTGTGCTTGCGTGACCTAATCTTCGATGCCACAACCAACCAATCTCATTCATATTAGCATTATTAGCAACTAAGCAATGATTATTAGTAGACAATTTGTCTAAGTCAATAAGTATACATTGCCATTTCTATTTCCAATAAAAACAATGCTATTATCAATGGGATTAGCTACAGTGCAAATAGAAGATTCAAATGATACTTTAAAATTTGTCACATATTGGCTTATACTAATTAAGTTATGCTTTAAAACCATCAACATAAAGTACATTATCAATAAATGTGGAGGGAGTTATTTGAATGTTACCAAACCCCAAGATTTGGCCTTTGCCATTGTCGCCAAATGTAACAACTCCTCCTTTCTTTTCTTCAAGGGTGATGAATTCTTCTTTGTCACCCGTCATATGTCTTGAGCAGCCACTATCAAGATACCACTTTTTCTTTGATCTCTTGGCCACAAGACATTCCTGCAATGATAATCAAACTTTATGTTTAGGTACCCAAGCTTTCTTGGGTCCTTCATGGTTAGTAGCAACAAAAATTGTTCCTTTCGGAACCCATATTTTCTTTCCTTTAACATTTAACTTTTTATTATTTAAATTTTACATTCATAAGATTTATGTCCTTTTTGATTACATTTAAAACATGTAAATATTACTTTGGGCTTTTACAAAAATATTTTTAAAGATTTTTGTTTCCTAAGTGTTATATCCTAATCCAGCTTTATCAAAAAACTTTTTGATTATTAAAATCATGTTTAGTTTAGTTGAACTTAAGGTGAATTTCTCAACAATGTCTTTATATTTATAACTTCTTTCTTTAATGTTTCTTTAATTTTCCTCTAATTGATCTCTTCAGATTTTCTATTTCTTAAAGTTTTCTTTTTCATTAGTTAAGTTCTTAACTTCTAAAGTTCATTTTTCTTTTAAAGTTAAATTTCATTTTTCAAAAACTTGTATTTCTTTTTCAAAATTGAAATCAACAAGTTCATTAAAAGCATCAAAATTCATCAAAAGCAAATTCATCGCAGGGTTTTCGGAACTTACCTCATCGTTGTCGTCGCCATGAAACATATATTGCGACTTCCTTTTGTTCTTCTTCTTCCGAAGAAGATTCATCACTCCATGTCGCCATGTAAGCCTTCTTTTTTTTGTAGGCTTTTTCAAAAGGACATTCATTCTAAAGTGCCCCGGTTTATTACACTCATAGCAAGTCAAGGGGTCTTTCTCTTTTTCTTTGTCCTTGTCCTTTTTCTTATCCTTTTCTCCTTCCACTTGCTCCAAATTTCTTCTTGTGGAAGGGCCTTTTTCCTCATAAATTTTTAAATTTTTTGGCTAAGAGAGCAGTTTCATCATCATCATCATCATCACTGCTGCTCTCTTCTTTTGCAGCTTTGAGGGCAATTTTTTTCTTCTTTGTGTCCTCCTCAACATGCTGCTTCATTGTCAGCTCATGGGTCATAAGGGATCCTAGAAGCTCCTCTAAGGGTAAGTGTTGAGGTCCTTTGCTTCTTGGATTGCAGTCATTTTTGCTTCCCATGATCTTGGTAATGACCTAAGAATTTTCGAACAAGTTCAGAGTTAGTATATATGTCTTACCAAGACTTTTAAACCATTTACAATATCTGTAAATCTAGTGTACATGCATGCAATGGTTTCAGATTGTTCCATGCTAAACAATTCATATTTATGAACAAGAATATTAATTTTAGATTCTTTACTTGGTTGGTACCCTCATGGGTAACCTCTAATCTATCCCAAATCTCCTTTGCGGAATTACATGTGGAGATTCTATTAAATTCATTAGATCTAAGGAATATAAAATTTCATGGCTTTAGCATTTAAGCTGTGCCATTCTTCCTATCATTATCATTCCAGTCCCTTTCGGGCTTAGGAACAATAGTGCCATCAATAACATGTGTGGGTGTACTAGGTCCATTAATTATAACACCCCATAATTCATAATCAGAAGCTTGAATGAATATCCTCATTCTTGCTTTCCAATATGAATAATTTGGCCATTAAATAGTGGAGGTCTATTCGTAGAATGACCTTCAGCAAATGAACCAACTTTGTGTTGCCATTTGGATCTTTAGCTCTTGATCGTGTGATCAAAATCTAATGAGCACTTGCTCTGATACCAATTGTTGGCCCAGATGACAACCCAAGAGGGGGGGGTGAATTGGGTTTTAAAAATTTAGCCTTTTAATAGTTGCTTAGTTAGAAAATGTGCAAGTGAAGGCAAAAAATACAAAGCAAATAATAAAGAGAGATAGAGATAGAGTCAATAAGCACGGCAAACACAAGATTTTATAGTGGTTCGGTGTATCCAACACCTACGTCCACTCCCAAGATTCACTTGGGTCCACACTATAATCTCCTTGATTACAGCGAGTTGTTTTACAAGCTCACAACTCAAACTTGTTGTTTTCCCGGGATCACAACGAACCCAGCCGGTTTTCACGGGCTCACCAGCACAAAACCCTACACACGGGCTCAAACTAACCCAACACAAGCACTCTGGCTTGCAACGAGGTATAATAACCTCCACTGATTCAATCCACTGATTGAATCAGCAAACAAAAATAACAGAGTTTAAATATAGAAAGCTCCCCTTGAGGAAATATACAAATAAAGTATAAAAAGGGTTAGAAAAGCCTGATAAGATTGCAGATGGTTGTGGCTTTGGCTTTCTTCCTTCTCCTCTTTAACTCCTCTTGAAGTATTGAATCAGGCCTCAGCAAGATTCTTGACCGTTTGAAAACTTTGGAGTTGAGATGAAGCTTTTTCTCCTTTTGTTGAATGTTGAAAATCGTTCGATTTGATCTTTGAAAAGCTTTTGGATTTTCTTTTGACTCTTGTGGATTGATGATCTGGAGCAGACGAAACTTCTCTTTGATTTCACTCCTTTTGAATCACTCTATTTTGAACTAGAAGATTTTTCCAATAAAGCTCTGTTTTTCCCTCTTTTTGGATAAGGCAGTAATCTCTCTTTTTCTTGGTTTTTTTTGTATATTTTTTTCTCTTCTTGATTTGAAATAGGCTCCTCTATTTATAGATTCTGCAAAGATATAGCCGTTAGAAACATAGAAAAATAGCCGTTATTCAAAAATATTACCGTTAGAGCTGATGTGGCATCCAGAAAAAAATCACGTCCAGATTCTGTGGAGTCGGCTCGAGCACTGCGTGAGTCGGCTCGAACACTCGATTCCAGAAACACCTAACTTTCAAGGGTCGACTCGAGATATACGGGGAGTCGACTCGAGAAGTGCTCAAAAATGAGCCTCTCTGCCGTCTGAGTCGAGTCGGCTCGCACAGTCCATGAGTCAGCTCGCGAAGGTTCGGGGGTCGACTCTTGAAAACTCAAGTGTCGACTCAGGACAACATTGAAAAATAGACATTTGGGGAGTTGACTCGGAAACCCTTAAGTCGGCTCGGGAGCGATACAAAAATCAGAAAAATGTTCTGATAGACTTTAAAACTCGTCCCAAATAAATTTAAATATAAATGTGACTTGAATAGAATTGATTTGATCATCAATTCAAGACATTTTTCATTAAGTTATTGATTATCAAATGAGTAGTATAAGAATTCTTTTTGAAATCTCAAGTTTAATTCATGAAATCTCAAGTATAATCTCAAGTATAAAAATTCTTTTTGTTTTAATTGATTCAAGAACTCATTGAATGTAAACATTGGTAGTTTATATTTTTTATTTTTAAATAAACTCATGGTATTTGATAAATAATTCATTGTTTCTATTAATATATTCATGGCTTTTGGAAATCATCAAAATCAATAGAGTTGGGGCAATTATGTTTCAATAATTTCTCAACAAGGTGTCCATCCAGGAAGACTCCTGCTCCACTGGCAATGCTTCATCCGCAGCCTCAGTGCTCGGGACTTGTAGGTGTTCCACATATGTCCTTCCCAACGTCCCGTCGACCGAAGTCGCCAAGCGGGACAACGCATCAGCCCTGGCATTCTCTGCTCTGGGGATATAGCTGACGCGAAAGTAAGAAAAACAAGACGCTTGGGACCGCACCTTGCTCAAGTAGCGGGACATGGTTGGGTCCCTGGCCTCGTACTCCCCGGCGATTTCTCCAGAAATGAGTTGAGAGTCCGTGAAGGCCCTCAGGCGCCCCGCGCCTAGCTCCTCAGCTAATCTCATCCCCGCCAGCAAGGCTTCGTACTCCGCTTGATTATTAGTTGCGGGGAACTAGAATCTGAGAGCACACTCCACCACGTCTCCCTTCAGGCTCGCGAGAATGAGTCTGGCTCCGCTCCCGTGAGAGTTCGCTGCCCCATCCACATGCAAGATCCAGTCCTCCACCTCCCAGATGAGGGAGAGTCCATACGCTCCTTCGGTCGTGCCTCCTCCACGTCCCTCTCGATCCAGGAGCACTCGACCAGGAAATCTGCCAACACCTGGGACTTCATGGCTGACCTTGGTCGGATGGACAGGTCGAACTCACTTAGCTTAATGGCCCACTTGGCCAACCGGCCGGAGGTGTCGGAGAGAGACAAGATAGCTCGTAGGGGCTGGTCCGTAAGCACCACGATGGAATGGGCTTGAAAGTAAGGCCGAAGGCGCTAAGTAGAGATCACCAAGGCGAATATAATCTTCTCGGTTCTCGAATACCTGGTCTCAGCGTCATGGAGTACTTTGCTGGTATAATAGATCGGCTTCTGGGCTCCGTCAGCATCCATGCGCACAAGTACAGAGCTGACAGCCTCGGGGGAAGTGGCCAGATATAAGAAAGCTCTTGTCCATTTTCAGGCTTGGACAATAGCGGAGGAGTGGAGAGAAACTGCNTCCTGAAATTATATTCTTGATATGTTACATATGGCAACTGCTTCCAAAATTATTTTGAGCATATGATGCATGTTTTGATACATGGTAAAATGTATTTGAATTATGGAAGCTTGACAAGATGTTTATTATGAAAAATTTGAATTGATAAAAGCATAAAGTAATTACATTATATTATAATTGGCTTACTTATTGAGTGTGAGCTCATTTAAATCTCACAATGTTTTTTTTTTCAGAGCCACAGAACTGAAGATGGGGATAAGGGGTAGTTGGAACAACTATCAGAGTGACTTAGATCCGGTCCTTTATTGTAACCCCATTGAATTATGTATTTTGGCACGTAGCCTAAAATATATGATTATGGTTTGTATTCAAAACCATTTAAATGGATGATATATAATTATTTTCCCTTCTTGTATTTAATGTTATATTTCGGGACGCCTTGCATGCCCGGCATGCGGTGGGTTACCACCCCTAGATCCAATAAAGGGTCTGGGGCATGACAGGTAGGTTCTTAAGAAAGATGAGAGGTTTGGAGCAGAAGGCTTGGAACTGTTACTCTGAAGTGATCGACATTAAAAGCGACGAGTTCGTGGAGATGCTGCTGCTGGATGGCTGTTTTCTCATCCAGATTTTGTCCTTCTCGATTTGGAAACCGGAAGAGCGTCCTAAAGAGCTCACGTTGCTGCTGAAAAACAATATGTTGACTTCAATCCTCCTCTTTCGAGACTTGCTCCTACTTGAAAACCAGATTCCATACTTTGTTGTTAAGTATCTCCTCAATGAATTGGAGATAGCAGATAGGGATGCCTCCCTCACCGCCCTTAAACATTTCAACTGTTTCTTACCAGGGAAGCTGAGGTTCTCACCTTCAGAGGTGTTACTTAGGGACTCCGAGGTGCACCATTTTCTCCACCTGTTCCACAGGTGGATCCTGCATGATCTGAAGGAGAGCAGGAAAGCATGTCTCAAAGAACCATCACCATGGCCACTTTCTTCCACTTTATCCTCATTAACCAACAAGACTAGGGATCGTCACTTCAAGATGATTTCGCACAGCAGAGAAGCCTCGGATCCGCAGCAGCAGGAACCCTTGTTCAACGCAACCAGTCGTGGGTCATCCAAGGTGATTCCAAGCTGCTCTGGAGCTCCATCGACCAAAGAAACCTGTTATGGGCCACCTGAGCAGAGTGAAGACATTTGTCCAAGTGAGTGCAGTCTAGAAATCAGCATAACCATTGATGGGTTACAGCTGTCTATTTCCCCTGTCACGGCGCTTGCAGACGCTGGAATTAAATTCAAGGCAAGAACCCCGGATAACTTTCTCGATATTTCGTTCCACAGGGACAAAGGGGTATCGGAGATCCCAGCCATAAAGGTAGATGATCACACGAATTTGATCCTTCGAAATCTTATCGCCTTCGAGCAGTGCTATTTGATGACGCCAAGTCACCTTCCTCAAACGTCGGGGAAGACGGACGTCCTTCTCCTCGAAGTCCTGCAAGAAAAGTCCCCGGAGACCGGTGGCGCCGGTGGGGACCCTCCGACGATCAAGTTAGTCACTTGGGCTCAGACAAAGAACCGCTCCAGCGAAGAAGAGCTGAGGCGGTTAGGGTTTTTGCTGGGAGGAAGAAAGCTCAGAAAAACCAGAGTTCAGATCCCACTTACAGCGTGAGCACGTGCCTTTATACCTGTCCGAATACCCTAGCTTGCAGCTCTGGAAGATCACCCTCGTACCATCGCTACGTGTGATACCATATGTGTCCGGTAGTGTGAAGGCGTTCAGTGCACGCCGCCGGTTGATATGACCGGGCACCATTGCCAGCGGTAGCGAATCGTACGCCGTAGCGAGGCATGGTGATGCACAGGGACATGCAACGCGCCAAACACCGTTATGAGGCATGGCCCTCGTAACGGGGCGCAATCACGGGAGTACCGAATCGTACGCTGTGCGAGGCATGGTCATGCACAGGGGCATGCAACGCGCCAAACATCGTTATGAGGCATGGCCCTCCGTAACGGGACGCAATCACGGGAGTACCGAATCGTACGCCATGGCGAGGCATGGCCATGTGCTGAAAATCATGTGTGAGCACCGTTCAACCTGGCAGTTGAGTTGCATGCTAATCGCTGGTGGCCCCACCCAGCAACCCCGAGGGGGTCCCGGGGTGGGGGAATGCTGATGCACCCCGACCCCGAGGGGGTCCCGGGGTCAATAGCTGTCGTTACCTTCTATTTTGACAACGTGGGATCAGTCATATCAGATGCCCTCGCCCCTGGGGCGAAGCGGGTCCCACCGCTGAGGCTCAAGGAGCGTTCTCCACGTGGCTAATCCCTGTCCTTGTCTTTTATGCGGACAGTGCGGGGAATGTAAGGAGGCGGCCTTCGTACTCTGCCTGCCATGATCACCCTGAAAGTGAGGACTGGCCCTTTGGGGCCCGTGCGAAAAGCCGCACCATCATTTCCTTTCATTATGGCGACGTCAGTGAGGTCCCACCACCGGCTGGGGGCGTGCTGCACCATGCGCCGGGGCATCCCTCGAGGCGAGCCAGCGTATGGCAAGGAGCCACGCGGCCGACGAGACATGGCGGGATGTTTTGAAAGCCCGATAAAGCTAGGTGAGGGGGGGGGGAACTGACGCCATACGCCTTTGCCATTGTCTTCTTCCTCGCTTGCTCCCCAACTTCCTCTGCAACCTGCGAGCCCGCGCCTGGTCTTTCTTCTCCAGTCAGCTTTCCCCATCCTAGGCTTACCTCTTCACTTATGAGTTCCCCCTCCTGGACCTCGGAGGGCAGTTCTGAGAACTGTCCTCCCTCTGTAAGCCGTCGTATCTCTCCTACTCCCTCTCCCCCAATTGAGTGGTCCTCTGATTCAGAGGACCGCATCCCTCTGGCCCGGCGACGGGTCACCGGTGGAGCCCCATCGAGGGGCCGGTGCCTCCTCGAGGGTGGAGGAGTCTCCAGAGGGGACAGCCTCCACAATGACACGGTTGGACTTGGAAAGGATCCGGGCCCGCTATAGGATCCCCAGGGGGATCAAGTTATTCCCGCCAACCCCCGACGACAGGGTCATCTCCTCCCGACCCGGTCGGGTGGCTCTTTACGAGATCTGCTTATAGGCGGGTCTCCGGCCTCCCTTTTCCCCTTCTTCGTCAATCTCCTCGACTTCTATTCTTTGACCCCTTCCCAGCTAGTTCCAAACTCTTACCGTGTCGTTAGTGCTTTCGTCATTCTCTGTCACCACCTAAACGTCACCCCCCGAATCAGTCTGTTCCGATCTTTTTACTCCCTCCGAGCCCAAAAGGGTTGGTGGCTGTTTCAGCCCCGACCCAATAGGGTCCTAAAGCTTCTTCTCCCTTCGTCGATTAAGGGATGGAAGTCCCGCTTTTTCTTCGCCAATGTCGATCAAGTTCGGCCCCAGTGGGGAGATCCCGACCTCCGGGGGAATGCCGTTGCGATCCAGCCTGGGGACCGGGAGGCATTGGGATTACTGCTAGCCACCGAGATTCCCCGATACACTTTGCTGCTATCGGAGGACAGATTGGAGTCGGCGGGCCTCATCTCCCACCGGGGTAAGCCTTCCTTAGCCAAGACTCCACTCCTTTGTTCCTCTCCTTCTTGTTTCTCTCCTCTTTTCTTTTTTTTTTCTTCTTTTTTTTTTTAATTTTTGTTCTGAAAACCCAACTTATATCATGCAGCGATGAAGATACCGGCTGCAAAGCTGTTGAGAGCCGCCTCCAGAAAAGGGCCCAGGAAGGGCCATCCAGAGGTCAGCAGGCCCCAGCCCCGAAGCGCCCGATGGCCCGCGCCTCCCCTCCGGCACAAGTCTCCCCACCCCCGGCTCCGCAAAATGTCCCGGTTATCCCGGAGGTTGACCTCACAGTCGACACTCCACCAGAGGTGGGAACGACCGCGGGAGCTGCTATTGAAGAGCCAGTCGCGACGGAGTCCATACCGGCCGAAGAGCTCCCGGCTCCTGGGGGATCGACCCCACCAGACGTCGCCAGGGACTGGGGTGAGGGACCGTCTGGCCCTGCGAGTCCACCCTCCGGGGTCTCCCAGAGGTGGCCCGCGCAAGGAACCGGGGACAGCCGAGACGGCGGAGGGAGGCGAGGACGAGCCTGGGTCGCCCCGAAACTCCCTGGATGACGGCCACTGGGCTGAGCAAGCCTTGGGCCCAGTCTTTGATCCTAGGATCATTGAGGACCTCAGCCACCAGAGAGCGGGCGCATTCTTTCGGGACTCCTATGCCGCCGTCGTTAGGGTAAGCAATCTTCTTCCCCTTACCTTTTATCTTATATATACACACATTTTACCTCGCTGACCTGGGGCTCATACATGCAGATCGCACTCCTAAAGGCCGCCAGGGAGGTGATTTGCGGAGGGAAAAATCTTCTGCGGGAGATGCAGAAAGAGGTTGAGGAGGCCCAGCTCCGTGCGGAGGCGGCCGAGAAGGCGCTGGAGTCGGTCAAAGACACCTGTGCGAGCGAGGTGAAGGCCGCCCAGAGCCGGGCGAAGATTGAAGCCGACCGTGCGCGCGCAGCGCTCTCCCAAATGATGGAGGCTATGAGCGCTGTCATGGCCAGAGATATGCACATCTCCGAATTAACCTCAGCTCTCCAGGAGGCTGAAAATTGGATGGGGCGGCGGCGGAAGAGGCAAGAGCGGCGAGGGAAGAGGCCAGAGTGGCGAGGGAGGAAACCTGCCGATGCGAGGAGGAGGAAGCTGCTTGGGAGGCTGAGAGGATCGCGGCGGAAGCCCTTGCCGCAGAGAAAACCCGAGCTGCTGGGCTCATAGAGGAATACAAGGCGTCCGGGCGCTTCGCAGACGACTTGGCCGAGGCTTCGGCAGCGGTATTTCTTAACGGTTCAGCACGGCAAAGAGAAGGTGGCCAGAGACCTGAACTTCCCCGGGCCCTGGAGGTTGAATTGGAGCGGTTATCTGACTTGGCCCCTTCTGATGATGAGCCCGCGCCGGCAGAGCCGTGAGCTCGCACTTGTAATTTTGCCCCTTTTTTTTTGGAAGCCCGACAACGTCGGCATTTTGTAGTCTCTCTCAATCAATAAAATACTCTTCAAAATGCCTTCTGAATTGTCACTGACTTCATCGATTGATATGTAGCCTTATCGCCCCATAAGCTCTGATAGTATCGGGGGCAACTCCCCACCCGAACCAGTCCGTTCTAGCTGTTTAAACCCGAAAGTTTAGAGCCAGGGAGGGTTGAATTCTCGGAGTGGGAATGCGCCGGTTAGAGGTTAGGTAGGTAGGCTCCTTGGGGCTATCGGCGCAATGCCCTAACTAGCGGGACTGTGCTGTCGGGTGTCGGGTCTTGGTTGTGAAGAGCCGGTGGTGCACCGCTCCGCCAGCGGCTCACTGGGCTTTATGCCTGGCTAGTGCAGGGCTTTGAGTGCCGGCAGAGTGCCGGGCTTTTGTTGTAGAGAGCCAGTGGCACACTGCTCTGCCAGTGGTACACTGGGCTTTATGCCTGGCGAGTGCAGGGCTTTGAGTGCCGGTGGGGTGCCGGGCTTTTGTTGTAGAGAGCCAGTGGCACACTGCTCTGCCAGTGGTACACTGGGCTTTATGCCTGGCGAGTGCAGGGCTTTGAGTGCCGGCGGAGTGCCTGGCTTTTGTTGTAGAGAGCCAGTGGCACACTGCTCTGCCAGTGGTACACTGGGCTTTATGCCTGGCGAGTGCAGGGCTTTGAGTGCCGGCGGAGTGCCGGGCTTTTGTTGTAGAGAGCCAGTGGCACACTGCTCTGCCAGTGGTACACTGGGCTTTATGCCTGGCGAGCGCAGGGCTTTGAGTGCCGGCGGAGTGCCGGGCTTTTGTTGTAGAGAGCCAGTGGTACACTGCTCTGCCAGTGGTACACTGGGCTTTATGCCTGGCAAGTGCAGGGCTTTGAGTGCCGGCGGAGTGCCGGGCTTTTGTTGTAGAGAGCCAGTGGCACACTGCTCTGCCAGTGGTACACTGGGCTTTATGCCTGGCGAGCGCAGGGCTTTGAGTGCCGACGGAGTGCCGGCTCTTGTTGTAGAGAGCCAGTGGCACACTGCTCTGCCAGTGGTACACTGGGCTTTATGCCTGGCGAGCGCAGGGCTTTGAGTGCCGGCGGAGTGCCGGGCTTTTGTTGTAGAGAGCCAGTGGCACACTGCTCTGCCAGTGGTACACTGGCTTTATGCCTGGCGAGTGCAGGGCTTTGAGTGCCGGCGGAGTGCCGGGCTTTTGTTGTAGAGAGCCAGTGGCACACTGCTTTGCCAGTGGTACACTGGGCTTTATGCCTGGCAAGTGCAGGGCTTTGAGTGCCGGCGGAGTGCCGGGCTTTTGTTGTAGAGAGCCAGTGGTACTGATCTGCCAGTGGTACACTGGGCTTTATGCCTGGCGAGTGCAGGGCTTTGAGTGAGTGCCGGGCTTTTGTTGTAGAGAGCCAGTGGCACACTGCTCTGCCAGTGGTACACTGGGCTTTATGCCTGGAGTGCAGGGCTTTGAGTGCCGGCGAGTGCGGGCTTTTGTTGTAGAGAGCCAGTGGCACACTGCTCTGCCAGTGGTACACTGGGCTTTATGCCTGGCGAGTGCAGGGCTTTGAGTGCCGGTGGGGTGCCGACTTTTGTTGTAGAGAGCCAGCGGCACACTGCTCTGCCAGTGGTACACTGGGCTTTATGCCTGGCGAGCGCAGGGCTTTGAGTGCCGACGGAGTGCCGGGCTTTTGTTGTAGAGAGCCAGTGCACACTGCTCTGCAAGTGGTACACTGGGCTTTATGCCTGGCGAGTGCAGGGCTTTGAGTGCCGGCGGGTGCCGGGCTTTTGTTGTAGAGAGCCAGTGGCACACTGCTCTGCCAGTGGTACACTGGGCTTTATGCCTGGCGAGCGCAGGGCTTTGAGTGCCGGCGGAGTGCCGGGCTTTTCTTCGAAGATTTAAGTAGCTAAAATCGAATCTCGTTAATATTGAACAAGGGGCGAAAACCCAAATGAATACAGGGATAATATTTAACATGAAAGGAGGGATACATTACTGATATACCGATAGAGGTTATCCGCATTCCACGTCCTAGGGAGTGGTGTCCCACCAAGTTGTTCAATTTTATAAGCTCCGTGGCGGAGCGTCTCGGTGATCCGGTAAGGTCCCTCCCAGTTTGGGGCTAACTTGCCTCCTCAGCTGGCTTCGAGACCTCGGCCCGTCGGAGGACCAGGTCTCCCGGCAGGAACGTCCGGGGGCGCACGCGAGCGTTGTAGTATTTCGCGGCCCGTTGTCGGTAGACTGCCATTCGAAGCCGCACCCGATCTCGCACCTCCTCCACTAGATCGAGGTTGGCTCGCAGTTGGTCAGGGTCGCTATAGGCTTCCACCCGGGGGCTGGGCGCACCGATCTCCACAGGGATAACAGCTTCAGAGCCAAAGACTAAGCTGAACGGCGTTTCACCAGTGGGGGCTCGCGGCGTTGTATGATAGGCCCATAGCACGTTGGGGAGCTCCTCCACCCATCGTCCCTTGCAGCCATCTAATCGAGATCTCAGCCCCTGGAGAATGATCCGGTTAGTCACCTCAGCTGCCCCGTTGGTCTGAGGATGCCCGACGGAAGTGAACCTCTGATAGATACCCAGCTCGGAGCAGAACTCCCGGAAAGGCGCATTGTCAAACTGCCAGCCATTATCAGTGACTAGTGTGCGCGGTAGTCCGAACCGACATATAATTGACTTCCAGAAGAAAGATCTCACTTTTCTTTCGGTAATCTTGGCAGAGCCTCGGCTTCAACCCATTTGGTGAAGTGATCCACCGCTACCAAGAGGAACCTCCGCTGCCCGAAGGCCGGGGGAAATGGCCCTAAGATATCCATGCCCACTGGGCGAAGGGCCAAGGTGCTACCAAGGGGGTCAGGTGAGATGTCGGCTGTCGCTGGATATTGGCGTGACGCTGGCAGCTATCACATTTCTTGACAAGCTCGGCCGCATCTTCCTTCATCGTCAACCAAAAGTACCCTTGGCGCAGAGCCTTGTAGGCTAGGGCTCTGCCCCCCAGGTGACTCCCGCATACGCCTTCGTGGATCTCCCTAAGGATATAATCTGATTCAGTTGGCCCCACACACCTGAGAATTGGATATGAGAAGGATCTCCGATAAAGCTTCCCGTCCATCATCAAGAATCTCGAGGCCCTTCGCTGAGCAGCTTGGCCTCAGCGGGGTTCTCCGAGAGAGTACCGTCGGTCAAGTACCGGATGTAGGTGTCCATCCAGGAAGACTCCTGCTCCACTGGCAATGCTTCATCCGTGGCCTCAGTGCTCGGGACTTGGAGGTGTTCCACATATGTCCTTCCCAACGTCCCGTCGACCGAAGTGGCCAAGCGGGACAATGCGTCAGCCCTGGCATTCTCCGCTCTGGGGATATAGCTGACTCGGAAGTAGGAAAAACGAGATGCTTGGGACCGCACCTTGTTCAAGTAGCGGGACATGGTTGGGTCCCTGGCCTCGTACTCCCCGGCGATTTGTCCAGAAATGAGTTGAGAGTCCGTGAAGGCCCTCAGGCGCCCCGCGCCTAGCTCCTCAGCTAATCTCATCCCAGCCAGCAAGGCTTCGTACTCCCTTGGTTATTAGTTGCGGGGAACTGGAATCTGAGAGCGTACTCCACTACGTCTCCCTCCGGGCTTGCGAGAATAAGCCCAGCTCCGCTCCCTTGAGAGTTCGCCGCCCCATCCACATGCAGGATCCAGTCCTCCGCCTCCTCAGATGAGGGAGAGTCCATACGCTCCTCTGGTCGCGCCTCCTCCATGTCCTTCTCGGTCCAGGAACACTCGACCAGGAAATCCGCCAATACCTGGGACTTCATGGCTGACCTTGGCCGGATGGATAGGTCGAACTCACTTAGCCTAATGGCCCACTTGGCCAAACGGCCGGAGGTGTCGGGGCGAGTCAATATAGCTCGTAGGGGCTGGTCCGTAAGCACCACGATGGGATGGGCTTGAAAGTAAGGCCAAAAGCGCTGAGTAGAGATCACCAAGGCGAATATAATCTTCTCGGTTTTCGAATACCTGGTCTCAGCGTCGTGGAGTACTTTGCTGGTATAATAGATCGGTTTCTGGGCTCCGTCAGCATCCATGCACACAAGTACAGAGCTAACAGCCTCGGGGGAAGTGGCCAGATATAAGAAGAGCTCTTCTCCATTTTAGGGCTTGGACAACAGCGGAGGAGTGGAGAGAAACTGCTTCAATTCTTCAAAGGAGCTCTGACACTCTTTCGTCCACTCGAAGCCGTTGATCTTGCGCAGCGCTTTGAAGAAGGGCAGGCACCTCTCCGCCGACCTTGACATGAAACGACTCAAGGCCGCCACCCTCCCCGTCAGGCGTTGCACCTCCTTCTTGCTGGCGGGAGGCCGTATCTCCAGGATAGCTCTAATCTTGTCAGGGTTGGCTTCGATCCCTCGCTGGGTCACCATAAAACCCAGGAACTTGCCTGCTGCTACTCCAAAGGCGCATTTGTGGGGGTTAAGCTTCATCCGGTACTGGCGCAGATTATTGAAAGTCTCCTCGAGATCAGCTACGTGGTCTTCCGCGCTAGTACTCTTGGTCAGCATGTCATCCACATACACCTCCATATTGCGCCCCAGCTGATCCTCAAAGACCTTGTTCATTAATCTTTGATAAGTGGCGCCGGCATTTTTCAATCCAAAGGGCATCACCCGGTAACAGTAGATCCCTTTCTCCGTGACAAATGAGGTCGCTTCTTCATCAGCTGGGCTCATCTTGATTTGGTTATAGCCCGAGAACGCATCCATGAAACTGAGCGTCTCGTGCCCGGAGGTGGCGTCTACCAGCTGGTCGATTTGGGGCAGCGGGAAGCTGTCTTTGGGACACGCCTTATTGAGGTCGGTGAAATCCACACACATCCTCCAGCTTCCACTAGCCTTGCGAACCATCACGACGTTCACCAACCAGTCAGGGTAGCGCACCTCGCGGATGTGACCAGCCGCCAGCAGCTTCCGCACCTCCTCATCAATAGCCTTCTGCCGGTTCGGGGCAAAACTCCTTTTCTTCTGTCTGACGGGCCGGCAGTCCGGTCGAATATTGAGCTGGTGTGCAATCACCTCCTCTGGGATTCCGGGCATGTCAGACGCAGACCACGCGAAGACGTCGGCGTTGGCCCGCAGAAAGGTAAGGAGCCGGTCACGAGCCTCCTCCGGAAGTAAGGCTCCAACGCGAACCGTCTGCACGGGGTCCATCCCGAGGGGGAAAGTGAGCAGCCGCTCGGCCGGTTTCCCCCTCCTCTCCAAGTCTCAGGTCAAGGGCCTCGGGTGCCGGCGTAGATGTCGGTGCAGATGCTGCCTCCTGGGGACTAGGGGCCAAGTGGTAGCAAAGTGCCGGTAGGCCCTGCTCTCCTCGCATCTCGCCGACCCCTCTGCTGGTTGGGAACCTCACGAGGAGCCGCTTGGTGGATATGATGGCATCCAAGAGGTTGAGCCCGGGCCTCCCGAGAATCGCGTTGTACGCCAGGGGCACACGGACCACCAAAAATTTTATAAGGACAGTGCTTTGGTACAGAGCCGTTCCAGCCGTTACGGGGAGAGTAATTTCCCCCTCGACCCTTACGGAATCCCCTGTGAATCCCATCAAAGGCGTGGCGACCGGTTGAAGTAGATCATGTGACAGGTTCATGCGAACAAAGGCATCGTAGTTCAAAACATCTACAGAGCTTCCACTATCGACTAGGATTCTTTTTACAGGGTGTTTAGCAATCGTCATGGATACGACGACGCTATCATCATCTTTGTTTACAACCCCTTCCAAGTCCCTTTCGAAAAAAGGAATTACAGTTTCCACTCCCCCCTCTCCCCTTGGTCTCTTCGATGGGCCTCCTGCCCCCCAGGAAATCATCGCCACCGTCTTCTCCGTTGGGCATTATCAATCACTGGCGGCACAGGCGCTGATGGGCCGGAGCTCCTGGGTTGCCCCTCTGGACGAACTTTCCCATGTGACCCCGTTGAATAAGGTCTTCAATGGCCTTCTTCAGCTGCCGGCAGTCGTCGGTGTTGTGGCCATGGTCCCGGTGGTAGCGGCAGTAGAGGTTCTTGTTCCGAGGGATCTTCGGGTTGATGGGAGGAGGGCGTTGCAGATAAGGCTCCCCTTCAATCTCGAGTAGGATCTGAGATATTGGGGCAAGCAGCAGGGTGTAAGGCCCGTCTCTCGTGCAGGAGGTCGAGGACGGTTGTCTGGCCGGCGAGGAGGCTCAGGCCTCCTGGGGCGGGCCTCAGCAAGTTCTGGCTGGTTCGGCTTCCTGGGGATATTCCCACCAGCTTCACGCCAGGAAAAGTCAGCTTCGTCCGCCCGGATGTACTTCTGGGCACGGATCAAAAGTTCGGAGTAGGAGCCCGGCGGCTTTTTGTCAAGAGAGTACGCGAAGCGAGAAGGGCGAAGTCCCCGCTTCAGAGCCAGGGTAGCCACTGAGTCTTCCAGGTTGTAGACCTCCAGGGCGGCCTCTTTGAACCGGGCAACATAATCCCGCAGAGGCTCGCCATTCTTCTGCTGAACGGCAAACAAACTGTCCGCCACCCTCGGATCTTCCGGCAGGCGTCAAAGTGGGCCAGAAAGGCCCTCTCCAACTGGCGGAAGGAGTCGATGCTTCATGGCGGCAGGCGAGAATACCAAGCCCGGGCAGCCTTTTTCAGAGTAGCCGGGAAAGCAACACACATAAGTGAGTCAGTGGCCTCCTGGACTTGCATAAGTACCTTGTAGCTCTCCAAATGGTCCAGGGGGTCCGTAGTCCCGTCGTATGGGTCCAGTTGAGGAAGGCGAACCTGGTGGAGATGGGCTCCTCCATGATGTGGCGAGACAGGGGAGGCCGACTGTCGTAATCCGTCTCTGGCAGGTGGGTGATCCGGCGGCTAAGCTCCTCCAGCTTCTGATTACACTCCTCGAGTCGACGCTCAGCTCGATGAGGCATTCGGCCATCAAAGGAGCCCTCCCCTGAAGATTCAGAGGAAGAGCAAGGGCGGCGATGCCGGCATGGGTGCTCCGCCTCCTTTCCATGTCGCCGCTTAGGAGAAACGCTAGCGTGGCGAGAGGGAGACCGGAGCCTTTTGGATGCTTCACGGTGATGTGGCTTGGCCGGGGATCGGCGGCGATGATCTGTAGGAACTAGCGATCTCCGGTGGGAGGAATGCTGGCTGGCTGCATTACTCCCGGGATAGACGGATTCGGCTCCGGCTGCTGCAAGGCCGCTCGTTGGTGCTGCAGGCCCTGAACCATCGCCGCCAACGACTGGACCTGCGTGGCCAGGGCAGTGAATCGATCCTCCTGGAGTTGTTGCGGAACAGACGCAGGAACGTCACTCTGTGGAGCAGAAGCCCCTGCCCCCTGGAGATTCAGAGGCTCCGGAAGATTGGATGCGAGAGCCGGGGGGGCCTCCGCTGGTGGACCAGCCCTGCAGCGCTGCCCCCCAGCGCGACCGGCTGAAACTCCCTTCGTTCGAGTCGTCACCATGACTTTGAGAGCTCGAAGACAGGAGAAGAAGAAAGCTGCTGGTTCGACGCCTTTCTTACACCCCCTACCTGGCGCGCCAATCTGATGACGCCAAGTCATCTTCCTTAAACATCGGGAAAGACAGACGTCCTTCTCCTCGAAGTCCTACAAGAAAAGTCCCCGGAGACCGGTGGCGCCGGTGGCGACCCTCCGACGATCAAGTTAGTCACTTGGGCTCAGACAAAGAACCGCTCCAGCGAAGAAGAGCTGAGGCGGTTAGGGTTTTTGCTAGGAGGAAGAAAGCTCAGAAAAATCAGAGTTCAAATCCCACTTACAGCGTGAGCACATGCCTTTATACCTGTCCGAATACCCTAGCTTGCAGCTCTGGAAGATCACCCTCGTACCATCGCTGCGTGTGATACCATACGTGTCCGGTAGCTGTGAAGGCGTTCAGTGCACGCTGCCGGTTGATATGACCGGGCACCATTGCCAACGGTAGCGAATCGTACGCCGTAGCGAGGCATGGTGATGCATAGGGACATGCAACGCGCCAAACACCGTTATGAGGCATGGCCCTCCGTAACGGGGCGCAATCACGGGAGTACCGAATCATACGCTGTGGCGAGGCATGGTCATGCACAGAGGCATGCAACGCGCCAAACATCGTTATGAGGCATGGCCCTCCGTAACGGGGCGCAATCACGGGAGTACCGAATCATACGCCGTGGCGAGGCATGGCCATGCGCTGAAAATCATGTGTGAGCACCGATCAACCTGGCAGTTGAGTTGCATGCTAATCGCTGGTGGCCCCACCCAGCGACCCCGAGGGGGTCCCGGGGGTGGGGGAATGCTGATGCACCCCGACCCCGAGGGGGTCCCGGAGTCAATAGCTGTCGTTACCTTCTATTTTGACGATGTAGGATCAGTCATATCACTATCAAAAACCATACCCTGAATCCAATGATACCAGCACTAATGCACATGAGCTCTTTGAGATGCGAGTCACTAATTATACCTTGTTCATGGATGGTATAATCAATACCCCAAGAGATGTGGAGTTGCTCTGCGAGAAGGGGATCATTCACCGCAATCTCGGCAGTGACAAAGAGATCGCGACGCTCTTCAATAAACTGGGCAAAGGTGTGCTTTATAAGGAGAAAGGCAATCACCTGGGTCAGGTGTACAAGGACGTGAAAGATTACTGTGAGTTGCCATGGCACAGTGTTGGAAATTGAAAAGACTCTTCGTATCCCAAGCTGTTGGAAATTGAAGAGACTCTTCGTATCCCAAGCTCATCTTGGGACTTGGTGTTTTTGGAAATTGTTATCTGGAGAATTATGTTTATTTATTGTTACTGGTTTCCATTCTATAAATACTATGTAATCCTTCCGTTGTAAAGAAAATAGAAAAACTATTCAATATTTCCTTCTTCCAACATCTGGTATCAGAGCTAAGTTGTTATCAGATAGGATGGCTTCTGTGAGTAGTGCCGGGAATGTCCAACCTCAACTCCCAAGGTTGATGGGAAGAATTTTGAGCATTGGAAGATCCAGATGGAGGTGCTGTTCGGTTTTCAGGAGCTGACCGAGATTATTGAAGAAGGATTCGTCGAGCCAGGAGCAACGGCAGATTCGACAACGGAGGAGCAGAAGACAACAAAAGAAAATCGTAAGAAATATCGTAAGGCTCTCTTTTACATCTTTCAAGCGATAGATTCGTCAATATTTGAAAAAGTGGCGAATTCGAAGACAGCAAAGGAAGCATGGGATACTCATCAAAATTTACAAAGGTGTTGAGAAGGTCCAGAAGGTTCGGCTTCAGACTCTTCGTCGACAATATGAGCTCCTTTAGATGGAAAAGTCGGAGTCCATTTCCGACTATTTCTCACGGGTCTTGACTCTTGTCAATCAAATGAAGGCCAATGGTGAGATTATTGGTGATCAACTTATTGTCGAGAAGATCCTTCGGACGCTAACGTTACAGTTTGAATATATTGTAACTTCCATTGAAGAGTCACATGACCTCTCTGTTTTAACCGTGGATGAGTTGGTTGGCTCTCTACAAATGCATGAGCAACGACTCAAGGAGAAGTTCAAGACGGTGGAGGCCAAGACGGTGGAGGAGGCTCTTCAAAGCCAGTTGGTGTTGCCTGATGACAAGAAGAATCTTTCTACTCAAATGAAAGATAAAAGGCGGCAGGAGAAGCAACATCGACAACAAAAAGATAAGTCCCATATTCAATGTTTTAATTGTAAAAAGTATGGGCATTATAAATCTGAGTGTCGAAGCAAAAGATCTGGTGGTCAAAAGTTTCATGCTAAAGTAGCAAGTTCTGTTGACAAATTTGATGATGAGCATGATAATGCTCTTTTATTCACGTGTGATGCTTCGGTGGAGAACCATAAGAATGTTTGGTACTTAGACACTGGATGCAGTAATCATATGTGTGGTGAAAAGAAGTTATTTTCACATTTCGATGACACCTTTCGTTCGGAGGTGAGGTTCGGGAATGATACAAAATTTCCTATCATGGGAAAGGGAAGCATTAAAATCAAGATAAAAGATGGATCAGTTTCAACCATTTCCAACGTCCATTATGTTCCTGGCCTTCGAGAGAATCTCCTAAGCATAGGACAATTGTCCGAGCGAGGCTATCGCATAATCATCAAGGATGAGGTTTGCATGATTCATGATGGCAAAGGAGGATTGATTGCGAAGGTAAAAATGGCTCAAAATTACCTTTTTCCTTTGTATATTAATTATGCTTCATCGTGTTTTAGTGCCTCGGTGCAAGATTCTTCATGGCTTTGGCACAAGCGGTTCGGACATGTGAATTTCGACAGCTTGAAGCTATTGTATCGAAAGAAGATGGTGCGAGGTATGTCCGAAATTTCTTCTCCAAAGGAGATCTGCGAACCATGCGTCATTGGGAAGAAATCTAGAGAAAGCTTCCCTTCAGGACAATCATGGAGAGCGATGAAGCCATTGGAGTTAGTTCACTCTGATCTCTGCGGACCGCTCGGTGAATCGTCGAATCGAGGGTATAGGTATTTTGTTACCTTCATCGATGACTTAGCAGAAAACATGGGTTTATTTCTTGAAGCAGAAGTCCGACGCCATCGATGCTTTCAAAGAGTTTAAAGCCTATGTTGAAAACCAAAGTGGGCACAAAATTTGGATTCTCCGAACTGATCGTGGCACAGAATATTTGGTTGGTGATGGTTTCTTCAAGCAATGCGGCATCAAGCATCAATTGACAGCACGGTATACTCCTCAACAGAACGGAGTAGCAGAAAGGAAAAATCGAACTATTATCGATATGGTACGTACTATGCTTCATTCTAAACATTTGCCAAAGCATTTCTGGGTGGAGGCGGTTGCTTGTGCTATTTATTTGTTGAACAGATGTCCCACTAAAGGTCTTGAGTTCAAGACACCGACGGAGGTATGGAGTGGTCGAATCCCTTCAGTTTTGCATCTTCGTGTGTTTGGGTGTATTGCTTATGCCCATGTGCCAAATGAGCTACGTAAGAAGCTTGATGAGAAGAGCGAGAAGTGCATCTTCTTCGGTTACAGCAATGAGACAAAGGGTTATCGTTTGTATAATCCAGTAACAAAAAAGGTCATTATCAGTTGAGATGTTACCTTCGACGAGGAAGGAGAGTGGACTTGGAGCTCAGAAGAAAAGAAGCAGTTTCGCTTCGTCCTAGATGAGGAGGAGACGGTTCAGCCCGATTCAGATAGTCAATCTGAACCAGTAGCAGCTTCGATGGAACCAGGTTCGATAGCAGGGACTACAACAGCAGTTACTTCATCAAATCCTGTCGAACATCTTACTGAAAGTTCCTCACGTCCACGGCGAGAACGAGTTTTGCCAACTCGTTTAAGGGATTGCATTTTGTCAAAAGATAATGATCCCTCTGATGAAGAAATTATCAATTTTTCTATTTTTGCAGATTGTCATCCCACAAAGTTTCAGGAGGCTTCCCAAGATGATGATTGGGTTCGTGCGATGGATGATGAGATCCATGCAATCGAGGAAAATGATACATGGGAGCTCACTTCTCTTCCAGAAGGCAAGAAGTACATCGGCGTAAAGTGGGTCTATAAGATCAAGTACAAGCCTAATGGTGATGTTGATCGGTTGAAGGCTCGGCTTGTAGTCAAGGGTTACAAACAAAAACCCGGGATTGACTATTTTGAGGTATTTGCTCCGGTTGCGAGGATGGATACTATTCGTATGATTTTTGCTTTAGCTGCTCAAAGATGCTGGAAAATACATCAAATGGATGTCAAGTCCGCATTTCTCAATGGCGTACTTGAGAAGGAGGTGTATGTGGATCAACCTGAGGGTTATGTCAAGAAAGGACAAGAGGGCTTTGTCTACAAATTGAAGAAAGCTCTTTACGGCCTTAAGCAAGCCCCACGAGCATGGTATACCAGAATTGATTCTTATTTTCTGAATCATGGTTTTACTAGGTGTCCTTATGAGCATACTTTATATGTAAAAATTGGCTTGAATGGTGAGATGCTCATTATTTGCTTATATGTCGATGATCTCATATTTACTGGAGATTGTCAAGAGATGATTTGTGACTTCAGGGAGGCTATGACTCATGAGTTCGAGATGGCGGACATGGGTCTGATGTATTATTTTCTCGGCCTAGAAGTTACACAATCGGAGGATGGTATTTTTATTTGTCAACAAAAGTATGCCAAGGATATTCTTAAGCGTTTTAAGATGGCTACTTGTAAACCAATTAGCACTCCCATGGAGGACAGATTGAAGTTGACAAAAGACGGAAGTGGTTCCGAAGTAGATCCTACTTATTTCAAGAGGCTAGTCGGGAGTCTGAGATATTTGACTTCTACCAGGCCAGATCTTGTTTTAGTGTTGGAATGATAAGCAGATTTATGGAGATTCCTAGACAATCACATTTGCAGGCGGCAAAAAGAATTCTACGATACATTAAAGGTACTATAAATGATGGTGTATTCTATACTGCTTCTAATGTTTTTCAGCTTGTAGGATACACAGATAGTGATTGGGGAGGTGATATTGGAGAAAGAAAGAGTACTTTCGAGTATGTTTTCTCTTTAGGAAATGGAATTTTTTCCTGGTCTTCAAAGAAGCAGCAGGTGGTTGCTTTGTCCAGCGCTGAAGCGGAATATATAGCAGCGGCTTATTGTGCTACTCAAGCAGTTTGGTTGCGTTCGATGCTTGCTGAGTTACAGCATAAGCAGAAGCATTCGACGATGATTTATTGTGATAACAAGTCAGCAATTGCCCTTGCAAAGAATCCAGTCTTCCATGGAAGAAGCAAGCACATTGATATAAAGTACCACTTCATTCGAGATCTGGTGAAATCTGAGGAGATTGTGCTGCAGTATTGCAAGACGGAAGACCAAGTGGCTGATATGTTCACTAAGCCGTTGAAGTCAGATTCCTTCCTTAAACTCAAGAGACTGATCGGCATGGTCAAGATGACCTCGGTCTAAGGGAGGCTGTTGGAAATTGAAAAGACTCTTCGTATCCCAAGCTGTTGGAAATTGAAGAGACTCTTCGTATCCCAAGCTCATCTTGGGACTTGGTGTTTTTGGAAATTGTTATCTAGGGAATTATGTTTATTTATTGTTACTGGTTTCCATTCTATAAATACTATGTAATCCTTCCATTGTAAAGAAAATAGAAAAACTATTCAATATTTCCTTCTTCCAACACACAGGCATCGTGCGAGACTCATGCGCGACTATTTTAGCAACCCATGGGCGATCATTTCAGTAGTCGCGGCTGCTGCTCTCCTTGCACTCACCATCCTCCAGACCGTTTACTCCGCTTTGAGTTACTACCGAGAGTAAGCAAGCACGAGCGCCCGCCACCCCATCCACCTCCTCCACCACCCCCCCGGGAGGCCGGGGTAGGCAGTAATAAACAGCTTAAAGTGAGCTTAAAGTGCACTTCAAGCTTGTTTGCCGTCGTGTTTGAGAATGGTTTGTACTTCAAGCTGGCTTGGTCGGTCAGCATGCTTCGCTTATCGGCCTAGTGTGTGTGTGGCTCTGTCATCTTGCTTGAGTCTGGTCAGTGTCCTAGGGTGGTTTGTTTGAATAGTGCTACGTGGTTTGGTTATGTTTAAGGAGTGGATTAAATTTGATTCATTTTGTGTACAAGTATGGATTGTTTGTGCTGTGTAAGCGGTTCCATTTGTTGTTAGGAAAATAAAGTGGCAGGCGCCTTGTCATATATTTTAGACGTTCCTTTTTTTCTTCTTGCTGCATTCAAATTTTATTTTTCTTTCGACGTTATTAGCTTGAAATTCAAATTTTACAGCTCGTGTGATTATTTTATTTTCTCTCTGGCTCCAATTTTGGGTTTTCAATTTCTGGTATCTTTATTATTCATTTCATCTCATGCTTTCTTGAAAAGAAAAAAAAAAATTTAACGTGGTTCAACCCAACTAGTTACATTTAGAAGAAGTACGTTGGATGAACTCAACCATAACCAAATGTAACGGTAAATTCTCAGATCCAGTGGTCAATATTCTTTACTGCAGGTATGGGCTGCAAACCTGCGTGACTTTTAATTGTCTAAATTCTTTGGAATTATGAGACGTACGTCTGAAATTAGATTAAGGGCTCCAATGTATAAGATATATCATGGAATATCAGACCGTAATAAGCTGGAGAACCCCCTGCCATCCGGTAGTGTTGAAGAGGTGGTTGATACCTTTCGGCATCCAGAAAATTTATAGATGGAACAGATCTGAAAGATATAGGTACTCTTGTTGTCACGTTGTTTAGCTATCGTTATTTATAAAATGTAGGGTCCATTGGACTGGTTAGAATTTCCCATAATTAATTACTCACAGTAGGTTTGATTTTGTAAAACCCCAATTTCATGTGCATCAATTTTTTTAAAAAAAAATCATGAGAACTAAAATAATTAAAAATTTTAAGTAATTTTAGCTAGTTTCATATAATCCAGAATCGAGCTGTCTTTATAGCACATTTTAAATAGCCTAAAATAAAGATCAAATAAGAAGATTATAAGTAATTTAATAAATATAACTTTCATAAAATTATAAAAATATCATGCATGAAAGGGCTATAATTTATGAATTTTTCTGAATTTTCACTTAAATTTTATATTCTTTCTTTGAGAAACTCATTCCAAATGGAGTGGAAATATAATAGAAGTTAGAAAACTATTTTTAGGTGGTTATCTGATTTTATCTCTTTAAATCTATTTAAGAAATTAATATAAGGATGATCGGCGATCGGCGGCCTGCTTCCCGCTACGGTCGAAGGCACCACTTGGATCCCCCCTTCGTAGCGGAGGAAAGGGGAGCCATTGGAATCGAAACGGTAACCGGAGCCACCTTCTTTGGTGCCCGGCCTCTCCCCCTCGTCGCCGCCACCGCATATGCTACAGGCATGAGGGGTTCGTTGAATGTATAGATAGCACCCATCTGTAAACCCAACAAACTTCAATGGCGCTTTGTTTTCTCCTTAAAAGCAGTTGATATGCAGCCACGTCAGTTAAATGTCGATATAGAAGCAACGTGGCACTGATCAAAACAACATCGTTGATGATGTGGCTCACCACATGTGGTGCTGCACGGGCTGACATATGCAGTGCTGCATGGCCTGACATATACAGACATGGCTATGGGCCCATATGGCAATCTACATGGCATATTGACGTGTTATGCCGACATGGCACTGACATGTGCTAATGTTGAATGGGTACTGTAACGACCCGGGCCCACGGGCCCGTTTCGTTACAAGAAAGCAAGACGGACAAGGTCTACACCAACTTGGACCACCACAGCCCAAAAAGGGATCCAATTGGTGCCTTGTCCTTCTTGCTTAACCGGTTATAAACCACTTAACCAACTCCCAATTATCCGATGTGGACAATTGGGAGGGGCATCACAATCTACCCCCTTAACAAAGGCGACGTCCTTGTCGCCAGGGGTAATTCATCACAACCACCAGGCAGGCAGGATTCTAGAGATGGCCCCCACAGGTTCAAGAGGTGGCTTCCATCCCCCATGGATGTAGCACTTTTTCCTGTGTGGCACTTAGCTCCCGCACTTCGACTGGTGCGAGGCTCTGATACCATATTGTAACGACCCGGGCCCACGGGCCCGTTTCGTTACAAGAAAGCAAGACGGACAAGGTCTACACCAACTTGGGCCACCACAGCCCAAAAAGGGATCCAATTGGTATCTTGTCCTTCTTGCTTAACCGGTTATAAACCACTTAACTAACTCCTAATTATCCGATGTGGGACAATTGGGAGGGGCATCACAGGTACCACATTGATATAGCATGCCATGCACGTGAGATTTGATCATACTGGAGACAATTGCTTTGGATACAATATTAAGGAGCCTTACTTGATCATATTATTATAATGTATTCAAAAAAGATGAAGAGAAGAAGAAATATCTAACAACTTTAAGATAGTGTTTGACTTCACAAAAGCTATCCCTGGATAAATGTACAGGATAGCATTTATCCAGGGAATACCTGAGGGAATAAGCACCTTTTTAAACTTACAATTCTGCCATCAAGGGACAAGGGATAACTTTAGTTATTTTTGGGTTCCCTAATGAATAAGTTCAGGGGATAACCCATTAACCATGGGTTATCCCCTCTGATTAAATATTTTCAGACATATTTCTTCTAGTTATAGCTTTTGCGGATAAGAAGGGATATCCAATATCCCTCCTTATTCCCTATTTCAAGCACTCCCTAAAGAAACATTGACAAATATCAATCTATTTTTGATACTCAAGACAGTTGTTATAGCCTGGCACTAATTAAGAGAGATAATTATCTCTGATCAATATAAAAAAAATAAGGGTGATCAATAGGATCAAAAATTGGTGAGGTAGGTGGATTTTGACAATCTAACTGATTTCAATTGATATTTACAAACCCTCAAAGTTCCAATAACTAAGAAAGTGATAAAGAAAAGAATAAGATCACATGTGCTCTCATACCATATAAAGTTTTAGAAGAAGAAAGTATTATAGCTTCTGATATATATTTATATACAAGTATTTATAAAGAATTGCTAAATCTTTTTGATAAAAAAAGATATATAATAATATTTATACTTTTTGATAAAAAAGATAAATAATAATATTATAGAAAGGTTGAATATGTTGTTATGTGAAAATATCATAAAGATTATCCGATAAAAAAATAATTACAGTAAAATAAGCACAATATTCCATTATATGCCTCAAGATTTATGCAATCAACTTTAATAAAATACTTGGCTTGTACGCTGTGTGCAACACGTTTTCATGCTCCCTCTCTATCTCTCTTTCTCGTAACGGTGGAAATTAAACCAGCTGTCTAACGCACGTCTGAATGACTGGGATGAGCGAATTGGTCGGTGGTGTCTTATTCGTCATGAACTGGCATGACCACCAAAGACCGGGAGTTTTTTTTAAAATAATCGTGGAAATTAAACCAGCTGATCTTCTCGTGTCTAAATGATAGGGACGGCCGAAGGTCAGTAGAGTCTTGTTCGTCATGGACTGCCATGACCGCCAAAGTCGTATCAGAGCTTTTTTTTTTTTGAGAGGATCAATCTTGAGGGAGATGACCAACGATGGTGTGCATATTCAAGTTTTCAAGCTTACTAAGGAGAACTATGGGAATTGGTGTATCCAAATGAAGTCCTTATTTGGCTCACAAGATCTATGGGAAATTGTTCAAGATGGCTACACCGAGCCTACAGTAGAGCAAGAAAGAGGGTACAATCAAGCACAAAAAGATACTTTAATGGGCTTAAGGAGAAGAGACAAAAAAGCTTTGTTCCAATTATATCAAGCTTTAGATGAGGTGACATTTGAGAGAATTGCTGAAGCAACCTCTGCAAATCAAGCTTGGGATACTCTTTCTACTATCTTTAAAGGAGAAGAAAAGGTGAAGCGAATCCGGCTTCAATAATTACGGGGAGAATTTGAAGTCACCACCATGAAGGAAATGGAAAACATCTTTGACTACTCTCGGATATTGGTTATTGTAAACCAATTGAAAAGAAATGGAGAGAATGTAGAAGATGTTCGAGTGGTGGAGAAGATACTTCGGTCTTTGATACCGAGGTTTGAGCATATTATTGTCTCCATTGAAGAAGCTAATGATGTTGATACACTCTCCATCAATGCGTTGATGGGCAAACTTCAAATTCATGTACAAAAGATACAAAAGAAAGATGAAGCACATAATACGGAGAAAATACTTCAATCCAAGGAGGAGGCAAAAGACCAAAAAAAGAAAGATCAAGGGCTTCAATTGGCGTATAGTAACAAAAGAGATGACGGCAACAACTATCGTGGTGGCCGTGGTGGCAGAAGCAACTACCGTGGTCGTGGTCGAAGCCATGGCCGTGGTCAAAGAAGCTATAATGATGGAGGAGGCCAAAGCTCAAATTTTAACAATAAAAGAGGTGGCAGAAGAGGTGGACGTGGATGAGGTAGAAGATCAATTGGAGGTCGTAACCAATCAAGATCCAATGTTCAATGCTATAATTGTCAAAAATATGGGCACTATAACTATGAGTGTTGGAACAATAAGCAAAGCAACAACATTGAATCCAACAACCAAGAAGGAGAACCGACACTTCTTTTGTCATGCCAAGAAGATGGAGACTTGAAGAATATATGGTTTCTTGACTCAGGAGCCTCAAACCATATGTGTGGAAGAAAAGAGCTATTTGTGGAATTGCAAGAAGGGGAGTTTTGTGATGTGAAGTTTGGGGATCTCTCCAAAGCTCCTATCAAAGGAAGAGGTAAAATCATGATTTGGCAAAAGAATGGTAAACCTGATTTCATTTCCAATATTTATTATGTGCCAAGTTTGAAGAGTAATATTCTAAGTATTGGCCAACTGTTAGAGAAGGGTTATACAATTTATATGGAAGGACTATCTCTAACTCTAAAAGATTAGAATGGAAAGTTGATTACTCGTGTCCAGATGGAGAAGAACATGATGTTTCCTCTTATCTTAAAGACGGAAGCACAAAATTGCTTGCAAGTGGATATCAAGGACCCTTCCTAGCTTTGGCATCTCAGGTTTGGACATTTAAATTTTGGAAGTTTAAAATTACTATCTAATAAGGGAATGGTGAAAGGTCTTCCCCACATAAATTATTCAAATGAAGTTTGTGAGAAGTGCACTTAGCTAAGCATGCAAGAGCTCCCTTCAAAAGTAGAAAATCTTGGAAAGCAACAAGACCATTACAACTAGTGCATACTGATATATGTGGACCTCTTCCAGAATCTTGTGGTGGTAACAAATATTTTATAACATTTGTTGATGACTTTAGTAGAAAGTTGTGGGTTTATTTTCTTAAAGAAAAGTCGGCTGCACTCTTTATGTTTAAATATTTCAAATCTTTGGTTGAAAAAGAAAGTAACAATAAAGTGTAGATTTTGAGATCCGATAGAGGCGGAGAATATATGTCAAATGCTTTTAGAAGCTATTGTGATGAAGAAGGAGTTCGACATCAATTCACCTCTCCGTACTCTCCACAACAAAATGGAGTGGCCGAGAGGAAGAACCAGACCATTCTTGACATGACTAGAAGCATGTTGAAAGAGAAGAACCTTTCCGAGCATTTTTGGGCTGAAGGAGTGGCATGTGCAGCATATCTTATCAACCGAAGCCCAACAAAAGCCATCAAAGGTATGACACCAGAAGAAGCTTGGAGTGGCTACAAACCAGGAGTAAGCCATATGAAGATTTTTGGGTGTATTGCCTATGCCCAAGTACCACAAGAGAAGAGGAAGAAGCTTGGTGATTGAAGCCAAAAATACATTTTCATAGGATATAGTGAGCAATCCAAAGCCTACAAATTGTATAATCCAATGACAAATAAGGTCATCATCAGTCGGGATGTGATTTTCAATGAAGATGGAGTATGGGATTGGAATGGCAAAGATTCTCATATCAAATATGTAACACCTTATAATGAAGCCGAGGATAATACAAATGAGGAAGCTACTCAACCAATCTTGTCATCAGCAAGATCATCTTCGTCACCACAAATTACACCGACTTCCTCAAGAAGTCCTATAAGCCCTGAAGAGTCAACAAGAAAGTTTAGAAGTATTAGTGATCTTTATAATGAAACAGAAGAAGTTGAACAAGTTGATTTATATTGTTTATTTGCTGATATTGAACCTCTAACATTTGATGAAGCTATGCAGAAAGTTGAATGGAGAAAAGCAATGAAGGAGGAGATTCTTGCCATAGAAAAGAATAATACTTGGGAGTTGACTTCACTTCCAAAAGGACAAAAGGCGATAGGCATCAAATGGGTGTATAAAGTGAAGCGCACTGCTAATGAAGAGGTAGAAAAATATAAAGCTCGTTTGGTTGCCAAAGGCTACAAGCAAAAGAAAGGGCTCGACTATGACGAAGTTTTCACGCCTGTAGCCCATTTTGATTCAATAAAGCTTATTTTCTCACTTGCATCTCATCACAAGTGGAAAATATATCAAATGGATGTAAAGTCGGCATTTCTCAATGGCTACCTTGAAGAAGTCTATATTGAGCAACCTGAGGGCTATATCCATAAAGGCATGGAAGATAAAGTGTACAAGTTACACAAAGCTTTGTATGGATTAAAGCAAGTACCGAGAGCTTGGAATGCTCGAATTGATCACTATCTTCAAGATTATGGTTTCAACAAATGCTCCTATGAACATGCTATTTATGTAAAGAAAAAAGGAGATGACATTTTAATTATATGTCTATATGTGGATGACTTACTTGTGACAGGTAACTGCATGGAAATGATATCTGGGTTCAAAGCAACCATGAGCAAGGAGTTCGAAATGACGGAAGGAGACTTGATGTCTTATTTTCTTGGCATTGAAGTAAGGCAAAGTGAAGATGGCATCTTCATTTCTCAAGAAAGTTATGCTAGAAACATTCTACAAAAATTCAAAATGGAGTGCTACAAAGAAGTAAACACCCCAGTTGCTTATGGAGCCAAGCTTAGTAAAGAAGGAGAAGGAAAGGAGGTGAACTCATCTCTCTTCAAAAGCCTTGTTGGAAGTTTTCGTTATTTTACTATAAGCCGACCTGATATTGTCTATGGAGTTGGTTTGATTAGTAGATATATGGAACATCCAAAGGAGTCACACTGGATGGCAGCAAAAAGGATTCTAAGATACCTCAAAGGAACTCTTGATCATGAGTATGTTGTAGCAGCATCATGTGCTTGTGAGGCCATATGGTTGCGCAACTTATTGAAAGAATTGAGTCATTCACAAAAGGAGCATGTGAAGATATATGTTGATAATAAGTCTGCTATTGAACTAGCTAAGAATCAGTTCAACATGGAAGAAGCAAACACATTGACACAAGATTTCATTTTCTTCGTGATCAAGTTAAGAAAGGTATTGTGAAGGTTGTGTACTATAAATCAAATGAGCAAATTGCTGATATATTTACAAAATCACTCAAATATGAAGATCTTCAAAAGCTGAGAAAGATGCTTGGAGTCATGGCACCAAGAAAAAATAAGTTTACGGAAGGAAATGTTAGAATATTAAACTTGTTTTAATGTACTCTTGAAAGACCAAAGACTTCATGGGAGAAAGGAAGAGTCACTCTTGAAAAGACCAAAGGCTTCATGAGAGAAAAGAAGAGTCATTTTGAAAAGATAAGATGGTTCAGAAATTTAAAATTGACTCTTAGTATTTTATAATTGACTCTTAATTTTCTGCAAATGTCTTTTAGTTTTTCTATACATGTATTAAATAGTGGTATATGAAAGGACTCTAGATGTTTATAAATATGGGAGGTGTTTGCGCATGAAATGTAGAAGAAGAAGAAGATGATGAAAAATAAAAAGAGACCCAAAAGATGTATTCCCTCTAACATCTCCATAATAAGAGAGTGTTATTTTTATTGAAAGTATTCTCACTTCCATCAATCTAGTATCAAAGCTCCTTGTGTGCCCACCTTATTTTTACGGAGAGCCCACGGGCCCGTTTCGTTACAAGAAAGCAAGACGGACAAGGTCCACACCAACTTGGGCCACCACAGCCCAAAAAGGGATCCAATTGGTGCCTTATCCTTCTTGCTTTACTACATATAAACCACTTAACCAACTCCCAATTATCCAATGTGGGACTATTGGAAGGGGCATCACAATAGGAGAATAGGAAATAAATAGAAAAATCCTTTTCATTAGTCGATGAGCCAAAGGTTAAAAGGGAAGGACACTTTTGATGATGATGTGATTGATGATGGAGAGCATGGAGAAGTGAGATTTATTATACAGAGCCCTAGCCAATCATTAGTTGCTATAGGAGGAGTACATCTATATAATACTACAATGCCTATGGTAGAGTTGTGAGTGGCTTGGAAAAGACTTAACTTTGCTACTACCAAGCTCAAGACCTCACTTATTTTACTAGAAGGCAATTCTAAAATAGTTATCAATTGGATATCTAAACCAATGGTGAGCACAAGGAGGCTCATATTCTACTTCATGATATTTTGATGATGGCCTCAAACCTAATTTCATTTTAAACAACCCATTTATATAGAGAGATAAATGGCACTTTGGAGGGGGTAGCTTCTTTTGTTGCTCATTAGGTGGGTAGGACTCATTGGAACTCCATCTCCTTTGTTCCTAATTAATTGTGGGATCTCTAATTTACTAATTCTTCTAAATATATTTATATAATAGTGGTATAATATATTCATCCTACCAAAAAAATAGAGAATGATGGCTTCGTTATTGGTTGCACCGGATGAAAAGAGAGAGAAAAAAAGGACTACCAAGATGGGAAATCAACTTTTACTCCACTAATGTTTCACCCATCAATAAACATATCTCTTTATATATATATATAAGTATCAAATCCATCAAAAATCATTGCTTCTTTGCTACAAAATGAAACAATAATGTTTCAACTAACATAAGAAAAGTTGACAATTCATGATGAAAAATTAAATTGAATAGGCCATCATATTCTATGCATATACAAAATAACAATAACAACAATAAACCTTAATCAGTAAGAACAATGATAAAAAGGTATTGGAATTAAATAGAGACTAGAAATAAGAAGAAATTGCTTTGATTCATGAGATCCAAAGACACTAACAAGAAGAAGAGATTGTATGGCCTTAGTATTTTAAATAAAAACTAAATCATAGTGAATTAAGTTTTATGATACTTGGGATAGCAAAGTAGGTTTTTTATGAGTGGTAGGTATTTCATTGATCTCCTACTTTCATCATTCATTGTGTATTAGGGAATGCCATGCCATATTTTTAAATCAACTAATGATGATATATTATATGAGTTTATTAGTTTGAACCAATCCTCCACCAAATTGCTTAAGTTTTTTTGGATTGTAAATTTGTGATAGATGGTATTAAAGTATGCATCATAGCTTTTATAGCTTAAACTTTTGGGTTTATATGATTTAGATGTAGTTTAGAAATGTTAAATAATTAGTAATTCTCGTCAAAAAGTAGGAGGCCTCCACCAATCAAAAAATGAAATAATCTTATCAAAAAGTAATTTTTGCCGAACAATTTTAAGAGAAAATAAATGTTAGAGCTTTTACGTAGTTGAAAATAAAGGTAGAAGTGGATCAATGGTCATGGTTTATTGATTATGTCATTTTAACTAAATTTTTTTTTTAATAGCTAGATGGGGGAAATAGGAGCTTACAATAAGGCAGTATCAAACAAAGTGTGCCTCTGTTTATGAGAAAGGCAAGGTTCAAACGATGAATTGAGTGTCTCTCTTCTTCCTCGTCTTTGACTTCTTTCCTCTCCATCAATGTAGGTTGAAGCATGGTACATAGGAGACTCTAATAGCCTCTAATATCAATCGATGAGATCCATTGTTTTCCCTGCAATAGAGGTAGGTCTTCTATTCTTCACTCTCAATTTCTCATGAACCATTTCTATTGATTAAATCAGAAGTACTCAATTATTTGTCCTTTTATATAGGAGAACAAAAAACAATTAGCAAAACCTTTCTTATTGATGGATGACCCTAAGGTTAAAAGGGAAGGATACTTTTGATGGTAGTGTGATTGATAATGAGAAGCATGAAGGAGTAGGATTTATTACAAGGAGCTCTAGTTAGTCATTAGTTGTTGCTGAAAGAGTACAATTATATAATATGACAGCACTTATGATTGAGTTGTGGGTGGCTTGGAAACGATATAACTTTGCTATTACGAAGCTCAAGGACTTCATAATTTACTACAAGGTGATTCTAAAATAGTGATTAATTTAATATTTAAATAAGTGGAGGCTCATTTTTTTTACTTCATGATGTTTGGAGAATAGCCTTGAACCTATTTTTATTTCAGGGGACCATATATACAAAGAGGTCAATAGAGATGCCAATCGGATAGCTCTCTGGTTGCTTATTAGGTAGGTAGGATTCATTAGAAATCTATTTTTTTATTCCTGATTGTTGGGGAGATTGTTGAGAAATTGTTGCCCCAATTTTATTGATTTTGATGATTACCAAAAGCCATGAGTATATTAAAAGATGCAATGAATTTATTTACATGAGCAATGAATTTATTTCTCATAATCAATGAGTATGTTAAGTATGACTATAATCAATTGAAATTAGCTTCAAGCTCCATGTTTAAGCTTTCAAAAAGAAATTTTTATACTTCGTATTTCAATCAATGAGTTTTTGGAACATATCTTGAATTGATTCTTAATGTCAAATTTATTATATTCAAGTCAAAAATTGATTTAAAATTAATCTGGAACGAATTTCAAAGTCAATCAGAAAATTCTCTGATTTTTGATACGTTCCGGAGCCGACTCTAGAGTTTCAGAGTCGACTCCACTCAGTATACAGAGATTCCTGATTTTCTCGAGTTGACCCCTGTGATTTCAAGAGTCGACCCCCGATATTGTCGAGCCGACTCCATGACTGTAAGAGTCGACTCTGCTCAGACTCCAGAGAGTTATTTTTCTGAGCACTTTTTGAGTCGACCCCTTGCTTTTCATGAGTCGACCCTCGACTGTCAGGAGCCGACACCTTATTTTTCTTGAGTCGACCCCTTAACTATCTGAATGTTTCTATTTTTGGCATCGCGTCTTCGAGCCGACTCGCCTAAAGTTAGAGCCGACTCCAACAAATCTGGGCGTGAATTTTTCTGTATGCCAACTCAGCGCCAACGGTAATATTTTTCAATAACGGCTATATTTCTTTGTTTCTAACGGCTATATTTTTGCAGAGTCTATAAATAGAGAGGCCGTTTTCAAATCAAAAGATATACATATATAGATCAAGAGAGAGAAAAAAAAAAGAAAAATCTTTCAGAAAGAGGAAAAACAGAGCGTCATTTGAAAAATCCGAGATTCAAAAATAGAGTGAAAGAGAAGGAGTGAAATCAAAGGAGACTTCATCTGTGCTCAAGTTCATCAATCCAAGAAAGTCTAGAAGAAAATCCAAGAGCCATTCAAGATCAAATCAAGAGATTTTCAACATTCAAAGAAAGGGAGAATAAGTTCAAATTAACTCCAACATTCAATCCATGAAGAATCTGAGCTGAGGCCCGATTTCACACTTCAAAGGAGTTGAGGAAAAGAAGAAAAGCCTGCACTTAAATCGAATCTAAACAGGCCCTTCTAAACTTTGCTTTTATTTTGAAATATCTGCTCAAAAGGAGCTATTTTATACTAAACTCATATTTTTATCTTGTTGTTTGCTAATTCAATCAGTGGATTGAATTAGTGGAGGTAGTTTACCTCGGCACAAGCTAAGGATAGCTTGTGTGTTGGGTTTTGTGCTGGTGAGCCCGTGTAAAACCGGCTGGGTTCGTTGTGATCCCGGGAAAACAACAAGTTTGGGTTGTGAGCTTGTAAAACAACTCGACTGTAATCGAGGAGATTATAGTGTGGACCCAAGTAGAGCTTGGGAGTGGACGTAGGTGTTGGATACACCGAACCACTATAAAATCTTTGTATCTCTCTCTCTCTGCTATTGTGCTTTAACTTGAATTAATTGTATATATCCTCTCATCAATAGTTTAAATTATTTTAAAAGGCTTAATTTTTAAAGTACCCAATTCACCCCCCCTCTTGGGTTGCCATCTGGGCCAACAATTGGTATCAGAGCTTGTGCTCATTTATTTTTGATTGATCACACGATCAAGAGCGAAAGATCCAAATGGCAACACAAGTCAGCTCGAGTTTTGCTGAGGGCCATTCTATAAATAGACCACCCTTATTTAATGGTTCCAACTATTCATATTGGAAAGCAAGAATGAGGATATTCATTCAAGCTTTAGATTATGAATTGTGGAGTGTCATAATTAATGGACCTAGTACACCCACACACTTAGTTGATGGTTCTATAGTTCCTAAGCCCGAAAGGGATTGGAATGAAATGATAGGAAGATGGCTCAGCTTAATGCAAAAGCCATGAATGTTTTATATTGTTCTCTTGATGCTAATGAATTTAATCGTATCTCTACCTGTAATTTCGCTAAAGAGATATGGGATAGATTAGAGGTTACCCATGAGGGAACCAACCAAGTTAAAGAATCTAAGATTAATATACTTGTGCATAAATATGAATTGTTTAGCATGGAACAATCTGAAACCATAACATGCATGTATACTAGATTTACTGATATTGTTAATGGTTTGAAGAGTCTTGGAAAAACCTATACTAATGCTGATTTGGTTCGCAAAATTCTTAGGTCACTACCAAGATCATGGGAAGCCAAAATGACAGCCATTCAAGAAGCCAAAGATCTAAACACTTTACCTTTGGAAGAGCTTCTTGGATCCCTTATGACCCATGAATTGACAATGAAGCAACATGTGGAGGAGGATAGCAAAAAGAAGAAGACAATTGCCCTCAAGGCTGCAGAAGTTGAAGATAGCAGCAGCGATGATGAGGATGATGATGAAGACACAGCTCTTTTAGCAAGAAAATTTAAGAAATTTATGAGGAGAAAGAAACCCTTCCACAAAAAGAAATTTGGAAATAAGATGGAAGGAGAAAAGGAAAAAGATAAGGACAAGGACAAAGAGAAAGACCCCTTGATCTGTTATGAATGTAAGAAACCGGGGCATTATAGATATGATTGTCCGCAATTGAAAAAGACTTTCAAGAAAAAGAAGAAAGCGTATGTTGCAACTTGGAGCGACAGTGATGAATCTTCTTCCGAAGAAGAAGAACAAAAAGAGGTTGTCAACATTTTTTATGGCGAACGACGACGATGAGGTAAGTTATGAAAACCCTTGTGATGATTTTGCTTTTGATGAATTATTTGAAGCCTTCAATGAACTTGTAGATGATTTTAAAATTTTGAAAAAGAAATATAAATCTCTGAAAACTGAAAACATAAACTTAACTGAAGAGAAAAATGAAGTGATGCTTGCAATTAAAGATTTAAAAGGTAAAAAGGAGATGTTTCTTAAAGAAAACGATGATTTTACTCATGAAATTAATATATTAAAATCTGAAAATGAAAATCTAATAAAAGATTTGAAAAAGCAAATACAAACTCTATCTTTGGGAAATGAACAACATATTGTAGAAAATAAATTTCTAAAGAAAGAAGTTAAAAAATACAAAGATATTGTTGATAAATTCACCTTAAGTTCTACTAAACTAAACATGATTTTAGAAAGTCAAAAAGTAGTTTTTGATAAGGCTGGATTAGGATATAATACATTTAGAAAACAAAAATCTTTGAAAAATATTTTTGTACGTGCTAGCCAAAGTAACATCACTTGTTTTAAATGCAATTTAAAAGGGCATAAATCATTTGAATGTAATTTACAAAAACCAAATAAGAATTTAAATTTTAAAGGAAAGAAAATATGGGTTCCAAAAGGAACAATATTTGTTGCTACTAACCATGAAGGACCCAAGAAAGCTTGGGTACCTAAACATAAAGTTTGATTTTATTGCAGGAATGTCATGTGGCCAAAAGATCAAAGAGAAAGTGGTATCTTGATAGTGGCTGCTCAAGACATATGACGGGTGACAAAGAAGAATTCATCACCCTTGAAGAAAAGAAAGGAGGAGTTGTTACGTTCGGTGATAATGGTAAAGGTCAGATTATGGGCCTTGGTAAAATCCATATAACTCCATCCACTTTTATAGATAATGTACTTTATGTTGATGGTTTGAAGCATAACTTAATTAGTATAAGCCAATTGTGCGATAAAGATTTTAAAGTATCATTTGAAACTTCTTTCTGCACAGTATCTAATTCCATTGATAATAGCATTGTATTTACTGGTTATAGACATGGCAATGTTTACTTGGTTGATCTAGATAAATTATCTATGAGTGATCATTGCTTAATTGCTGATAATGCTAATATGAAAGAAATTGGATGGTTATGGCATCGTAGATTAGGTCATGCAAGCACACACCTAATTTCAAAACTAATTAAAATGGACTTAGTTAAAGGGTTACCTAAAATAGATTTTGAAAATAACAAAATATGTGATGCATGTCAATTTGGAAAACAAACAAGAAGTTCTTTCAAATCTAAAAATGTTGTTTCAACTTCTAGGCCATTAGAGCTACTTCACATGGACCTTTTTGGACCAACTAGAACCACAAGTCTAGGAGGAAAAAAATATGGTCTTGTGATTGTAGATGATTACTCTAGATACACTTGGGTATTGTTGTTAGCTCACAAAGATGAGACTTTCTCGATATTCCTGAAATTCTTTAAGAAAGTCACAAATGAGAAAAACACTACCATAGTGTCTCTAAGAAGTGATCATGGAACTGAATTTGAAAATCACCTATTTGAAAATTTTTGTGCTGAAAATGGTATTAATCATAATTTTTCTGCACCTAGGACCCCACAACAAAATGGTGTTGTAGAAAGGAAAAATAGGACTTTAGAAGACATGGCCCGTACCATGCTATGTGAAAGCAACCTACCAAAGTACTTTTGGGCGGAAGCTATAAACACGGCATGTTACATTTTAAATAGAGCCCTAATAAGACCAATACTTAAGAAAACACCTTATGAACTATGGCAAAACAGAAAACCTAATATTAGATATTTTCATGCATTTGGTTGTAAATGTTTTGTTCATAATAATGGTAAAAACAATTTAGGCAAATTTGATGCTAAATCTGATGAAGGAATATTCTTAGGATATTCAACAACTAGTAAAGCATATAGAGTATTTAACAAGAAAACTTTAATTGTTGAAGAATCCATTCATGTAGTTTTTGATGAATCTTTAGCAACTAGTTCCGAAAAGTTTGATGATGAGGAAGATACAAACATAATTGAGAAAGATCTTGAAAAATTAAATATTGATGTATCTTCAGATCATGAGCAAGAGGCTAAAGATAATGATTCACCTAAGGATGATGATACTAACACTAATCATAATGATATAGATCTTCCTAGAGATTGGAGATACGCTTATAGTCACCCTAAGGAATTGATTATAGGTGATCCATCTCAAGGAATAAGAACTAGATCATCTATGAGAAATATTAGTAATCATCTTGCATTTGTATCACAAATTGAACCTAAAACTATTGAAGAAGCTGAAAAAGATAATAATTGGATGTTAGCTATGCAAGAAGAATTAAATCAATTTACTAGAAATAATGTATGGACATTAGTAGAAAGACCTAAAGATCATTCTGTTATAGGATCAAAATGGGTATTTAGAAATAAACTAGATGAAAATGGCATAGTAATTAGAAACAAAGCTAGATTAGTTGCAAAAGGATATAATCAAGAAGAAGGTATTGATTTTGATGAAACCTTTGCACCAGTAGCTAGATTAGAAGCCATTAGACTATTACTTGCATTTGCATGTCACATGAATTTCAACTTATTTCAAATGGATGTAAAGAGTGCTTTTTTAAATGGATTTATAAATGAAGAAGTGTATGTAGAACAACCACCAGGTTTTGAAGATCATGAATTTTCAAATCACGTTTTTAAATTGCACAAAGCATTATATGGTTTGAAACAAGCACCTAGAGCATGGTATGATAGATTAAGTAAATTCTTAATTGAAAATGATTTTATAAGAGGAAATGTAGATAAAACATTATTTTTGAAAAGAAAAGGTAAAGATTTATTAGTAGTTCAAATATATGTTGATGATATTATTTTTGGTGCTACTAACAATCTTCTATGTCAAGAATTTGCTAAGTTAATGCAGGTGAGTTTGAAATGAGCATGATGGGAGAACTCAACTTCTTCCTTGGACTCCAAATCAAACAAGAAAAGGAAGGGATTTTCATCAACCAAACCAAGTACACGAAGAAACTACTCAAAAAGTTTGGTATGGATTCAATAAAACCCCTTGGAACTCCAATGAGTCCTTCATGCAAGTTAGACAAAGATGAGGAAGGTAAGAAAGTTGATCAAAAGTATTATCGAGGTATAATCGGATCTCTACTCTACTTAACTGCTAGTAGACCTGATATAATGTTCTCTGTTTGTCTATGTGCTAGATTTCAATCAGAACCTAAAGAATCTCACTTAACTGCTGTTAAAAGAATATTAAGATACTTAAATGGAACAAAAAATGTAGGTTTATGGTATTCTAGAGACTCAACATTGAACTTAATTGCATATTCTGATTCTGATTATGCTGGATGTAAGTTAGATAGGAAAAGCACAAGTGGTGCATGCCAATTCTTAGGAAGTAACTTAATCTCATGGTTTAGCAAAAAGCAAAATTCAGTTGCATTATCAACTACTGAAGCTGAATATGTTGCAGCTGGAAGTTGCTGTGCTCAAATCCTATGGATTAAGCGACAACTTGAAGACTATGGTATCACACTTGACAAAACACCTATAAAATGTGACAATACAAGTGCAATTAATCTAAAAAAAATCCAATTCAACATTCTAGGACAAAACACATAGAAATTAGATATCATTTTATTAGAGAACATGTAACTAATGGAGAAATATGTCTTGATTATGTTAATACTGAAGATCAATTAGCAGATATATTTACAAAACCCTTGAGTAAAAAAGATTCTGTTATCTTAGAGGAGAGTTAGGGATTTGTGATCCATTAGAATGAATTTGAAACCCCTAAGAAAAATTATCTAGAACTCTTTCTATCCTTTGATTTTAAGGAAATTTTATCTAAAATTCTTTCAAATCCCTGATCTTTAAGGAAATCTTATCTAGAATTCATATCTAATTGATCTATTAAAATCCAATGATTTTTTATCAATTTCTATGATCAATGTCCGGACACATTTCAGATTCTCTGAAACTTTATGTTTTTGCTCTGAAATGGTCTCGGAGCCGACTCGATCAGTATCGGAGTCGACTCCATGTTTCTGCTGAAACTCTGGAGCCGACCCCATCTCTGTGCGAGTCGACTCCACTTCGGGTTAGGTTTCTGTGACTACCCGGAGTCGACTCCACACTTTGCGGGAGCCGACTCGAAGTGGTCCCAGGTCGATTTTTCTAGGGCAGAGTCGACCCCTCGTTCATTTTTATCTTCTCAAATCAATCAAAATCTCTCTCCAAAGATTTTTCCAACCTACCAAATCCTTAGAAACCCTTGATTAACCTTTCCACTAAATCAATGGCACCTAAAACCCGTGGTTCTAGCCTTGGAGCGGCCGGGATGAAGAGGAAGAAGACGGTGAGGCATCCCGCTCGCGAACCGTCTCCGAGCATGGATTCCACCTCGTCCTCTTCAACCCCGAGTGCTTCTCCTGCTGCGGCCACCTCTCAGGTAGACCGCCTAGCCGATAGAATTATTACAACCGGGAGAAAGGTGGATTTTGAGCTATTTGAGGCGGAGGGTTTTCTTGTAGGAAGACAATTAATTGAAATGGGATGGGAGAAAATGTGTTCATTAGATTGCCCAACCTACCCCGCCTTGGTTAAAGAGTTTTATAAAAATTTGTCAAGAGGAGATAATGGATTGGTCAGCTTGATTAGAGGAAATAGGATAAATGTCACAGTGGATATACTCTCAAGACTTTTGGATCTTTCAGTGTCTGGTCCTTCTACATTTTCACCTGATGATAGGAGCCCGGCTTTATCAAGATTGTTAAATAAAGAAATTGTTGGTTTTGAAGAAGTCCAAGCAAATCAACTATCTTTGGAATTAAGGCTTCTCCATAACATATGTAGTATGATTCTGTTCCCTAAGACTGGGAGGTTTGATTATGTATCTGAGAGAGACATTTTTGTTATGGATGCTGTAGTGGCTGGGAGACCTATCAATCTTCCGAATATGATAATTTGGTACATAGCTGACTGTGGGAGCAAGAAGAAATCAAGTCTACCCTATGGCATGATATTAACTAAGATTTTTCAAAGCCAAGGGATAATTATTTCCGATAGTGAGCCATTGAGAAATTTGAGACACTGATTACTATAGCTTGGCTACTATTCATAGGATGGGATTTGTGAAGAAAGATGGTAGATGGGAAAGGAAAAATCAGTTGGAAGATAGAGCGCTGATGTTGAGGCACCTGGACCTTCTGTTAGACATTCATCACCTGTGCCTCCTAGTTCTTCTGTTCCAGTTCCGGCCCCTTCTCCTGCTCCAATGTTTGATCAGCCATCTTCTTCATCAGTTGGTTTTTCGGATCTTCAGTTAGAGCAGCTCAAGAGTCTTCTTGATGCTCAAGAGGATAGAATGAAGACTGAGTTTGACAGTAAATTCATGAATCTTAAAGAAACTCTCTATTCATTAGAAGATCGAATTACCAAGATTGAATCTACTCTTAGCTCCTCTACTGAGTCTTTAAGTGGTGATTTAAAGAATATTTTTGAAGAACTTAAAGACATTTGTGGAGATGGTAAGACTTATGCAAGTGCAATGCCGAGCTTTAAGACAAGATTTTAACTGCTTGTACTTTTGTGGATGAAAGACTGAGAGAATATGTCAAGCTTCAAACTGATGGAATGAAGAACATCGTAGATCACTTAACAAGAATTGTAAGGACACATTTTTGATGTAATGGATGTTTAGTTTTTGCAATGTAATGAAATTTATATTATGATTTACATTTTGATATAATGAAGTAATGAAAAGTTAGTTTTGAATGTTCAATGAAGTTTGAGTTTGAATGTACTTCTCTTATTTATCAATGAATCTCAGTTCATGTTAAAGCATATCTTAAATCGTGAATGTGATTATGTTTGATGCTTCTCTACCTTTTTGTTGATAACAAAAAAGGGGGAGAGTTTTATACATGACTGTATATGCATGGGAGAAATTAAACGAATGTTATTGTATATGCATATAATAAATAATTGAATGGGGGAGAGAAGGGAGTAATAATTAAACATTACACATATATGAAAATGCTGAATTTTGACATTAAACTGTGTATGAGTTTAAATTGAATGAATGGGATATTTATTTGAGTTTCATAGGGGAGCTACCTCATTCAGGGGGAGCCTAACTATGAAAATTAAATAAATTTTTTAATTAATCATGCATATACTCAATGTTTTTGTCATCATCAAAAAGGGGAAGATTGTTGGGGAGATTGTTGAGAAATTGTTGCCCCAATTTTATTGATTTTGATGATTACCAAAAGCCATGAGTATATTAAAAGATGCAATGAATTTATTTACATGAGCAATGAATTTATTTCTCATAATCAATGAGTATGTTAAGTATGACTATAATCAATTGGAAAGTAGCTTCAAGCTCCATGTTTAAGCTTTCAAAAAGAAATTTTTATACTTCATATTTCAATCAATGGGTTTTTGGAACATATCTTGAATTGATTCTTAATGTCAAATTTATTATATTCAAGTCAAAAATTGATTTAAAATTAATCTGGAACGAATTTCAAAGTCAATCAGAAAATTCTCTGATTTTTGATACGTTTCGGAGCCGACTCTAGAGTTTCAGAGTCGACTCCACTCAGTATACAGAGATTCCTGATTTTTTTGAGTCGACCCCTGTGATTTCAAGAGTCGACCCCCGATATTGTCGAGCCGACACCATGACTGTAAGAGTCGACTCTGCTCAGACTCCAGAGAGTTATTTTTCTGAGCACTTCTCGAGTCGACTCCTTGCTTTTCATGAGTCGACCCCCGACTGTCAGGAGCCGACACCTTATTTTCTTGAGTCGACCCCTTAACTATCTGAATGTTTCTATTTTTGGCATCGCGTCTTCGAGCCGACTCGCCTAAAGTTGGAGCCGACTCCAACAAATCTGGGCGTGACTTTTTCTGTATGCCAACTCAGCGCCAACGGTAATATTTTTCAATAACGGCTATATTTCTTTGTTTCTAACGGCTATATTTTTGCATAGTCTATAAATAGAGAGGCCGTTTTCAAATCAAAAGATATACATATATAGATCAAGAGAGAAAAAAAAAAGAAAAATCTTTCAGAAAGAGGAAAAACAGAGCGTCATTTGAAAAATCCGAGATTCAAAAATAGAGTGAAAGAGAAGGAGTGAAATCAAAGGAGACTTCATCTGTGCTCAAGTTCATCAATCCAAGAAAGTCTAGAAGAAAATCCAAGAGCCATTCAAGATCAAATCAAGAGATTTTCAACATTCAAAGAAAGGGAGAATAAGTTCAAATTAACTCCAACATTCAATCCGTGAAGAATCTGAGCTGAGGCCCGATTCCACACTTCAAAGGAGTTGAGGAAAAGAAGAAAAGCCTGCACTCAAATCGAATCTAAACAGGCCCTTCTAAACTTTGCTTTTATTTTGAAATATCTGCTCAAAAGGAGCTTTTTTGTACTAAACTCATATTTTTATCTTGTTGTTTGCTAATTCAATCAGTGGATTGAATTAGTGGAGGTAGTTTACCTCGGCACAAGCTAAGGATAGCTTGTGTTTTGGGTTTTGTGCTGGTGAGCCCGTGTAAAACCGGCTGGATTCGTTGTGATCCTGGAAAAATAACAAGTTTGGGTTGTGAGCTTGTAAAACAACTCGACTGTAATCGAGGAGATTATAGTGTGACCCAAGTGGAGCTTGGGAGTGGACGTAGGTGTTGGATACACCGAACCACTATAAAATCTTTGTGTTTGCCGTGTTTATTTATCTCTCTCTCTTGCTATTGTGCTTTAATTTGAATTAATTGTGTATATCCTCTCATCAATAGTTTAAATTGTTTTAAAAGGCTTAATTTTTAAAGTATCCAATTCACCCCCTTTTGGGTTGCCATCTGGGCCAACACTGATCAATTGAGAGATATCATATTTACTGATTCTTTTGCTTATATTTATATAAAATTTGTGTAATATGTTCATCCTAGCTACACACAAAAAAGGGGTGGGGGAGGATGCATTTATTGTTGGACGTGCCAAATGGAGAGGGAGGGGAAAAAAAAGGGGACAAATAAGAGGAAAAATTAACTTCTGTTCTACTAATCTATCTCTCAAACAAGGCCTTAATATCAATGAATGGTTTATTGGGACTCTACTCTTCCTTAATTACATCCAAAGTCTATTATCGATATTATTGATCATCTCATTTTAATTACAAAATTTACTTAAAATATCTAGATTTAAAGAAAAAAAATCTGGTCTAAACGCTTTTATCTTTATGACAACAGAGATAGAGATCAAGATGCATATAAATATTCCAAGCCTAATTTTCATTTTCTATTACATTTTAGCAGTGTAGAATACAGCTGTTTGCATGTTTCCAATTTACTTCATCAATTTCTCTATCAACTTGAAGTGCTTTCTTTTACAATATCTTGAGCGTGAAGTCAGAAGTACCTAAAACTAATTATACCTTCTTCTTCTTTTTCGTTTGTGGTCCTTCATCTCAGATCATACTCTTCATGCTTGTTAACTCGGGATTTTCACATGACGTGGACTAACAGAGAGGTGAGAATCTATAAATTGGAGGGTGATGGCAAGTGTACGTGAGACCTTTAGATTCTAATATATTTTTTCATAGTTTTAATTTACTGTTAATTCCAAGGTTAGTTTCATCGAATGCTACTATATCATCTACAAATAACATGTAATATAAAATAACTTTATAAATATATTTATTAAGTTCATCTATAATTAAAGAAAAAATGATAAAGAGTAAGAACAGAACGTAAACCTACTGTAATAGAAAATTTATTAACATTATCACCAATAGTTCTCATATTAGTAACTATTCCATCATAAATATTTTTTATTATGTTAATATATCTAATGACTACTTCTTTCCTTTTTTAACGTACATCATAAGATTTTTCTAAAGAATTTATCATATATATTTTTTTAAATCAATAAAAACTATATAAAAATTTTATATCTTCTTTGTACTTCTTCATTAACTTTCTAAGAAGAAAAATAATTTCTATATTTAACTTATTTGATATAAAACTAAATTGATTCTCTAGTAGTTTAGTATGTCCCAACCTATATTAAATTATTCTCTCTTAAAATTTTATATCATAACACATAAGCTTGATATCATAATAGTTAAAGTGGTTTTGAATATCTTCTTTATTCTTATAGATTAGTATTATGATGTTTCTTATCTATTCATTAGATACCATTTTAGTTTCTAAAATATTATTAAATAAATTTATCATTCATATTACTTCAGTATTACTTAAATATTTTCAAACTTCGATGAAAAACTTATCAAATCCCACAGTTCTTTCTAATTTTAATTTTTTATGGCTTCTTTTACTTAACTTAATTCTACAAATATACATTGTAACTCTATTCTTAATGAAACTAATAAAGCATCTCAAATTATTCATATACTTTTTATTAATGATTTATTAAAATAATTTCTTTATCTTTCTTTAATTTCATCTTCTATAACTAATATTTTTATCAGTATCTTTGATATATTTAACCTAGATTATATCTTTAATTTTTACATCTTCTAATTATATATATGATATGAATAATAAATAAAATAGTTAGAAAATAAAGAGCCCCGCATCCTAAACGGCCCCCGTAGTCTAGGCGACACCCAGTCCTGGGCGGCCCTCAGAGTCTGGGCGGCCCCCAGTCCTGGGCGGCTCCCAGAGTCTGGGCGGCCCCAGTCCTGGACGGCCCCTAGAGTCTGGGCGGCCCCTAGTCCTGGGCGGCCCCCAAAGTCTAGACGGCCCCCAGTCCTAGGCGGCCCCTGCAGTCTAGGCGGCCCCTAGTCCTGGGCGGCTCCCAGAGTCTGGGCGGCCCCAGTCCTGGATGGCCCCAGTCTGGGCGGTCAGAGTCTGGGCGGCCCCAGTCCTGGCCCCTAGAGTCTGGCCCCCAGTCCTGGGCGGCCCCAGAGAGTCCTGGGCGGCCCCCCTAGTCCTGGGCGGCCCCCTGGGTCCGGCCCCCAGAATCTGGACGGCCCCAGTCCTGGGCGGCCCCAGAGTCTGGGCGGCCCCAGTCCTGGGCGACCCCCAGAGTCTGGGTGGCCCCTAGTTCTGGGCGGCCCCCATAGTCTAGGCGGCCCCCAGCCCTAGGCGGCTCCCAGAGTCTGGGCGGCCCCCAGTCCTGGGCGGCCCCTAAAATCTGGGGGGCTCCAAGTCCTAGGCAGCTGGGCGGCCCTTAGAATCTGGGCGGCCCCCAGTCCTGGGCGGCCCCCAGAGTCTGGGCGGCCCCCGGTCTTCGGCGGCCTCCTGGTCTTAGGTGGCTCCTAGACCTAGACGGCCTCCAATTTGAAAATGATTATCAAATCAAAATCACTAAACATAATAAACCGTCATATTCGGAACAGAAATCGAGGATCATTAAGCATCATGACGCTTTAAATGATCCAAATAAGACAAACACTGAAACACCACCGTTTATCCAGAAAAAGGAGATACTGAACTCCTAGTTTAGAGCCAGATACCTTTTCTCTGACTCTGACATCTTCACTAACCCTGATATTCCCTTGGGATAACCAAGGTCATCATGAAAACCCTTACCTTCATGAGTAAGTTTCTTAATTCCTTTATTATTAATTATCAAGGAATGACCACGTAGTTGAGGCGAAAAGAAAAACAAATGAGGGGAATAAGAGGGAGGAAAGAGGAGGAAGAAGGGACTACTTCTTCTTTCAAAAAGAGATCTCATAATAAGAAAGGAATCTGGTGATCCAGCATCAACAGATTGGCACGCTAGGTAGGGGACCATCGTCGGAGCAGTGAGACATACCTGTTCTACGGTTCCGTAAACATGAACTCTAGATCTCTGGAAGAAGATCCTTCTGATTGGTCTGGGGGGCATCTCTCGCCTCCCAACCATGATCTCAAAACTCTTGGCCCTTCTGAACCGGTGAAATCAAACCCTCCGGTTCCTTCCTCGCCGCTGCCAGCTCCAACTATTCCTCAAGATCCACTGCTGATCCTCACCCAACAAGTTCAAACTCTTGTTGGAATGGTTCAGCAGATACAAGAGCAGCATTCTAAAGGAGCCCAACAACGGCGTGAGCCGCCTCTGTTGCCTAGGTCGGCTACTCCTGTCAGCCGACAGTCAGCTCGAGGGAGATCCCCTCCGACAAAGCCTCTCCGCCCTTATTCCTCCGGAAGGTGGCGCTCTCAAAGCTCCCACGACGACTCACGCTCTTTGTCCCATTCCCCTAGCAGCCCACCTGCCGACGACGATGGGGGAAGGAACCTTATATAGAGCACCGCCGGTGGCGTTGTCAGTCTCCTTCCAGTTCTCCTGAACCAACCGAAGGACGTATGACTGATAGAATGGAAAAGCGCCTTGAAGAGCAAGATCGCAGACTGGAGGAACTCAGCCAAAGGATCAATAATCAACCGGGGTCGGATTATGACACTCGCCCCCCTCTTACTCGACGAGTTATGGAAGAACCCATTCCAAGGAGATTCCGATTTCCTCAGTTGGATCCCTATGACGGTACCACTGATCCCCTAGATCATCTGGAGAGCTATAAAGCTATCATGCAGGTCCAAGGAGCAACGGATGCCCTCTTGTGCGTTGCCTTCCCGGCCACTCTCCGCAAGGCAGCCCGTGTTTGGTATTCTCATCTGCCCTCACGCAGTGTTGATTCTTTTCGGCAACTGAGAGATCTTTTCTAGCTCATTTCGACGCTTGTCGAAAAATTCCTCGAGTGGCAGACAGCTTATTCTCCGTGCAGCAGCAGGAAGGAGAATCTTTGAAAGACTTTATAACTCGTTTCAAGGTGGCGGCCCTAGAAGTCTATCATCTTGAAGATGCCGTGGCCACTCTGGCTCTAAAACGGGGGCTTCGTCCCTCCGTTTTACTTATTCCCTGGACAAAAGACCTCCTTCTTCTTATGCTGATCTCCTCAGCCGTGCGCAGAAGTATATCCGCCGACGAAGCTGATTCATCTAGGAGGGGTGCGCAAGGGAGAACTAGCAAAAGGCCCGCTCGCCCAGAGTTGAACGGACCTCCTTCTAAGAAGCCCGAACCCTTACGTCAACCGATTGACCGCCGCAAAAGCCAGACTCTCAGAGAAGACCATCTCACGCCCCTCTTGGTGCCCCGGGCTCATATCCTCATAGAAATTGAAAATGAGCCTTATTTATGGCGTCCGCCCCCGTTGAAGAAGGGCACAGCCCGCGACAGAAGCCGATATTGCCGTTTCCATAGGGACTACAGCCACGACACTGAAGAATGTCGGAACTTGAAGCAAGCCATCGAAGAACTAATCCAGAGGGGATACCTTGGGCAATACATCCAGAAGAAAGAAACTCCTCCCATACCGGCTTTGATGGGACCTCCTCCTGCTCAAGCTAATATTGATAATACTCCAACTGAACGGATGGTGGGCATGATATACCGAGGAAGAGCCTCATCTTCTAAGAGACCAAGGGGAGGGGAAGAGCTAGATGATGTAATCCCTTTGGGGGAGATATAGCGGGGGGTAATGTTGTAAAAGATGATAGCATCGTCATTTCGATGACGATCGCTAGGCATCCTGTAAAAAAGATCTTAATCGACAGTGGGAGCTCCGCTAATGTGCTTACTTATGATGCTTTTCTTCGAATGAGTTTACCTCGGGATTCTCTTCGACCCGTAGCCGTCCCTCTAGTTGGTTTTACTGGAGACTCTATACGAGTGGAGGGCGAGATTACTTTACCATCCACGGCACGATCACCGCCATGTCAAAGTACAGTAATGCTGGATTTTCTGGTAGTTCGGGTCCCCCTGGCTTACAATGCCATTCTTGGCCGCCCTGGCTTGAATGCACTAGATGCAGTTATATCAACCAAACGCCTATTGGTGCAGTTTCCTACCAACCAAGGCGTTGGTATGATGCATGGAGAGGTAGACTCGGTTAGACCTTGCTATCATTTAGCCCCTAGTCCCCAGGCGGTTAAAGTCCCTCCGGTTGCCAAGTCGTTTGATCCTAGAGAAGTTGAGCGGAGAGGAGAGCCAGCGGAGCTTCTGATATCTTACCTTCTGGGAGATGATCCCACTAAGATTGTGCAAATTGGTGAGCTCCTCTCCCCCGATGTCCAGGATCAGCTCTTGGCTTTCTTATCAACGAATGCAGATGTCTTCGCTTGGAAAGTGACGGACATGGTCGGGATTCCTCCGGAGGTGATTATTCATCAACTTAATATCAACCCAAGCTGCCGCCCTGTCCGCCAAAAGAAAAGGAGTTTCGCCTCTGAGCGGCAGAAGGTAATTGACGAGGAGATGGACAAATTGCTCATGGCTGGTCATATTCGGGAGGCACAATATCCCGATTGGTTAGCCAATGTGGTCATGGTCCGAAAAGCTAGCAGAGGATGGAGAATATGCATCGACTACACCGATCTTAATAAAGCTTGTCCCAAGGACAGTTTTCCGTTACCACAGATCGACCAGTTAGTGGATTCAACTTCTGGTTATGAACTCCTTAGTTTCATGGATGCCTTCTCAGGATATAATCAGATACAATTGGACCCCTCAGATGAAGAGCATACTTCCTTTGTCACCGAGAAGGGCATTTATTGTTATAGAGTAATGCCCTTCGGGTTGAAGAATGCAGGAGCTACTATCAGAGACTGATGAATAAAGTTTTTAAAAATCAGCTCGGCCGCAACATGGAGGTATATGTAGATGATATGTTGACAAAAAGCACCTGTGCCACTAATCATGTCGCCGACCTGCAGGAGACTTTCCACAACCTCCGGCTCCATAGAATAAAGCTCAACCCACGCAAGTGTGCATTTGGAGTTACTGCAGGGAAATTCTTGGGTTTCTTAGTTACCCGCGGGGGATTGAAGCAAACCCAGAGAAAATTCAGGCCATCCTCAGCATGAGACGGCCTATGTGTAAGAAGGAGGTGCAACAACTCACCGGAAGGATAGCAGCATTAAGCCGATTTTTGTCAAGATCGGCTAAGAGGTGCCTATCTTTCTTCAAGATCTTGCGTAAAGCTGATGGCTTCAAATGGACAGAAGACTGTCAACAAGCTTTCGAAGAACTTAAGGAGTTCTTATCCACACCGCCCCTGTTGTCTAAACTGGAAGAAGGAGAGAAGCTCTTCCTCTATCTTGCAACTTCCTCATAGGCCGTCAGTTCCGTTTTGGTACGTATCGGCGACCATGCCATTCAAAGACCTGTATATTATACCAGCAAAGTACTTCATGGTGCAGAAGAGAGGTATTCCAAAACGGAGAAAGTCATTTTTGCTTTATTCGTTTCTGCTGATGACTTAGACCCTACTTTCAAGCCCATCCTATAGTCGTCCTCACTGATCAACCTCTCAGAGCCATTTTGTCACGACCAGACACTTCTGGCCGATTAGCCAAGTGGGCCATCAAATTAGGGGAATTCGACTTATCATTTCAGCCCAGAGCATCTTTGAAATCCCAAGTCTTGGCTGATTTTCTAGTAGAGTGTACCTGGTCTGAGGAGCATCAAGAAGAACTCCCCCAGATCCTTTTAAATGCTGATGAGGAAGATGATAAGGCATGGATCCTTCACGTCGACGGAGCCTCTAACTCACAGGGGAGCGGAGCTGGTCTCATTCTCGCTAGCCCAGAAGGCACAGTACTAGAGTATGCTCTTCGTTTCCTCTTTGAAGCCACCAACAATCAAGCTGAATATGAAGCTTTACTGACCGGAATCAAACTAGCGCATGGGATGGGAATCAAGAGCCTCCGAACTTTCACTGACTCGCAGCTTATTTCCGCCCAGGTAGCGGGGAGTATGAAGCTCGGGACCCTATCATGTCCCAATATCTGAACAAGGTCAAACTGTTAATTCCCTTGTTAGATCACTTCACCATTAGCTATATACCCAGAGGTGAAAATGCTAGGGCCGATATGTTAGCCCGACTTGCTACCTCAGTGGATAGCGCTATGGGCAAAACCTATCGAGTACCTGGAAACACCCAGTATCGAAGCTGCTGAAGAAGCTTTGCCCATTATCCAAGAAGAAGCCTGGATGGAATCCTATATCCGGTATTTGAAGGATGGCGTTCTCCCAGTTGATCATGAGGAAGCTAAGCTGCTTAAGCGGAGGGCTTCTAAATTTGTATTGCTAGAAGGCCAACTCTACAAGAAATCCTTCTCTCAGCCTCTCCTCAAATGTGTTAATTCAGTTGATGCGGATTATATCCTTAGAGAAATTCATGAAGGCATCTGTGGGAATCACTCAGGAGGCCGATCTTTAGCGCACAAGGCACTTCGACAAGGATATTATTGGCTCACCATGCAGGAGGATGCATCCGAACTAGTGAAAAGATGTAATCAATGCCAACGGTATGCCAACATTCAGCGGCAACCATCTTCCCAGTTAAACTCTCTTTCTACTCCTTGGCCTTTCGCTCAGTGGGGCATGGACATCCTCGGCCCTTTTCCTCCGGCGTCAGGGCAGCGAAGATTCCTACTAGTCGCCGTTGATTATTTCACTAAATGGGTTGAGGCTGAAGCACTCGCAAGGATTACTGAAGCCAAGGTTAAAACCTTTTTCTGGAAAGCCATTATTTGTCGATACGGCATACCACATACTCTCATCACTGATAATGGCCGACAGTTCGACAACAACACCTTCCGGGCCTTTTGTACTGATCTCGGCATCATACAACGATTCACCTCCGTCGGCCATCCACAATCTAATGGGGAGGCTGAGGTTACGAATCGCATGATATTGTGAGACTAAGGACCAGACTGGATACGTCCAAAGGAAGGTGGGTAGAAGAGCTCCCGAGTGTACTCTGGGCATACCACACAACTCCTAGAACACCAACGGGAGAAACGCCGTTCAATCTGGTTTTCGGTTCTGAAGCTGTCATTCCCGTCGAAATTGGCTTACCAAGTAGTCGAGTGGAAACATACGACGAAGCAGTTAACCTCCCTAATTTAAGAGTCAATCTTGACCTCATTGATGAAGCAAGAGATCGAGCTCGAATTAAGATGGCGGCCTATCAGCAGCAGGTGACAAGGTATTATAATACCCACGTCCGCTCGAAGAGCTTCCGTCAGGGAGATTTGGTTCTGAGAAGAGCTTCGGTGTCCAAACCAACGGAAGGGGGCAAGTTGTCTCCGAATTGGGAAGGGCCCTACCGGATAGGAGAAGTCCTTCACCATGGAGCATACCGACTTGAAGACCTAAATGGACAACTAATCCTCCGAACGTAGAACGCAGATAATCTTCGGTGATACTACCAGTAATGTGATATATTTACTCAAGTATTAAATAAACTCACATATTTGAACGGATATTTTTTGTAGATGATTATTCAAGGCGGCTCGGCGGCCCTACAGTCAAAAGGACACCCCCAGGCCGGTACAACCTACCCTTGAGGAGGTTCAAGTCCATGACTTAAGTGGCCCGAATCACATTCTCCAACGAATAGGCAGCTCGGCGGCCCTACAGTCAAAAGGACACCCCAGGCCGGTACAACCTACCCCTGAGGAGGTTCAAGTCCATGACATTAAGTGGCCCCGAATCACGTTCTCCAATGGATAGGCGGCTCGACGGCCCTACAGTCAAAAGGACACCCCCAGGCCGGTACAACCTACCCCTGAGAAGGTTCAAGTCCATGACTTAAGTGGCCCCGAATCACGTTCTCCAACGAATAGGCGGCTCGGCGGCCCTACAGTCAAAAGGACATCCCCAGGCCGGTACAACCTACCCCTGAGGAGGTTCAAGTCCATGACTTAAGTGGCCCCGAATCACGTTCTCCAACGAATAGGCGGCTCGGCAGCCCTACAGTCAAAAGGACACCCCCAGGCCGGTACAACCTACCCCTGAGGAGGTTCAAGTCCATGACATTAAGTGGCCCCGAATCACGTTCTCCAACGGATAGGCGGCTCGACGGCCCTACAGTCAAAAGGACACCCCCAGGCCGGTACAACCTACCCCTGAGGAGGTTCAAATCCATGACATTAAGTGGCCTCGAATCACGTTCTCCAACAGATAGGCGGCTCGACGGCCCTACAGTCAAAAGGACACCCCCAGGCCGGTATAACCTACCCCTGAGAAGGTTCAAGTCCATGACTTAAGTGGCCCCGAATCACGTTCTCCAACGAATAGGCAGCTCGGCGGCCCTACAGTCAAAAGGACACCCCCAGGCCGGTACAACCTACCCCTGAGGAGGTTCAAGTCCATGACTTAAGTGGCCCCGAATCACGTTCTCCAACGAATAGGCAGCTCGGTGGCCCTACAGTCAAAAGGACACCCCCAGGCCGGTACAACCTACCCCTGAGGAGGTTCAAGTCCATGACATTAAGTGGCCCCGAATCATGTTCTCCAACGGATAAGCGGCTCGACGGCCCTACAGTCAAAAGGACGCCCCCAGGCCGGTATAACTTACTCCTGAGGAGGTTGCAATCCCTGACTCAAGCAGCCTCGATTTAGATGGTTTTGAGTCACGCCCGTACGCGGATACTTGGTTACTCCCAAAGTACAACTCTGCAAAAGCACCAAATGGCCCCAAGATCCTAAGGGCATCATGCCTCCTCGAATCTAGGATTAGCTCCCCCGCGGAAGCCCCTAAACTATCTTATCGAAGTTCTAGGACTTACATCCTGATAGGACGCGGCAGAAGGCGACCCTGAGATTCAGACTTAATGTCAACTCGTGGACGGATCTCTAATCCATAAGTAGGAATCGGGAATCAAGCAGATGAAGTATTAAGTAACATCATTTAAACAAAAATGGCGCCTACTCATTCAAAGTCAATTCACTATAAAACTTTATAAGGTATTGTCAATAAACTGATATTAGTTACAAAAAGAAGTCCTTTAAAGGACCAAGTCAAGAACAGAAAAGCCAAGCTAAAATCAAGATGACCCTAGACATCCTCTATCAGTCCTCGGGATCAGTGATTGGATCAGAAGCCGGCTCCTCAACGATGGGCATCTCTACAGCGAAATCTTTGGTCATCGCCACTCCATCCACCACGCCTTCGACCTCCATACTGGATGTCTCTTCGTCATCCACAGGTCGAAAACGTTCAAGGTTTTCTAAGATAAAGTGTAGGGCTAACCTCCGTTTACACCTTTCGAAACCCTGAATAAAGGCGTCCACCGCGGCCTCTCGGAGTTTCGATACAAAGTCCGAGGAACCCTTATACTCCTTAATGGCCTCGGACTCTGGCTTCAGCTGCAGCCACCTTTTCTTGGACTTTGGCTTCGGCCGCGGCCACCTTTTCTTGAGCTTTGGTTTCGGCCGCGGCCACCTTCTCTTGAGCTTTGGCCTCGGCCGCTGTTATCCTTTCCTGGGCCTCCATCATCACTGTTGCAACCCTGTCCAAAGCTTCCTTAGCGTCTCTCTTAGATAGAACCAATTTTTCTACAGCATCGTGAGCCACAGCTTCGCGTTATCTGCTCGGTTCTCGGTATGTTCTAGCCTGAGAGTAGTTTCCTTCAACCTTTCTTCTGTTGGCAGCAATTTCGCCCGGACCTCAGATAGTTGGGCGTCTAAGCTCCGCAGCTCCTTTTCAGCCCTTCCCCGCCAGATTCGATAATCCTCCTGGATGACCCGAAGGTCATGTAGTGCTTTTGACTCTCGAGCCTTCGTCTCCACCAACTCTTTGTCCAAGCTCACACTGCGAGACTTGGCCTTGTTTAGGTCTTCGCGCAGCACAAAAAGGCCATTAAACATCTGCAGAATACATTCGATGAGTACCCGAACTCAATAATCACAAAAGGAAAAGGTCGCAGCTCTACCTGAAGCGCGGCTGTAAACATGGTGTCAAACGACTCCTCTTGTGACACCTTCCTCATTTTTTCCTGAAACTGGGCAGGATCGAAAGTTTGAGTATTGTCTCCGATAGGCAACTTTTATACCCAGCGCCCAGATTAGGCGGTTGGGCAGGCGGAGATGGACTTCTCAAGGCATCTGAGGGACCAAAGCAAGAATGCCTGCTTCCTTTGACGATGACGGGCCTGGCAAATCAGTTTCAACTGCTTCCACACTCCCTACAGATCCCCCAGTATCCTCATTAAAAGATGGGGCGACTGCTGGAAGCCCCCCCTCAACAGGATCTCTTATCGGGATCCCCTTTGGAGGAGTTATCTCTCCCTCGCTGGCTTCTATCAGGGTTGCTTCGGGAAGAGCCGCTGGAGGCTGGGCCCGAAAACCCGATTCTGACTGGCGAGGCCTCTTAGGTTCATTCCCTGCCGCGCCATGGTCGCTCCCTTCTCTCTTTCGAAGGCTCGATATCAATATGTCTTGAGAAAACTTCATTGCTACAATATAGTGAGAATATGGTTAGCTAAAAGGAAAACACCAAATATGTTAGCTGCAAATGTAACGATAAGAAAAAAGAAAAATTCTTTAGGGCTCACCGGGCGCTGCAGCCAGCGACACCGGCACGAACGCGATCTCCCGAGATTATCCTCCGATAGTAATTCCTTACTGGGGGGGATGACGGTAGAGATCAGGGTGTTGAAAAGCTCACGCTCTCTCTCATCAACACTCGAGTTCTGGTTAGAACGGGTATCCGGGATATCCCAATCTATGCCCAGCCCCTCCAAGTGTGCGTAAAAAAATCGAGACTTCCATCCTTTAATTTTAGAAGGAAGATTAAGCCTAAGAACCCTTTTAGGCCTCGATGCGAAACTCCACCACCCATCCCTAACCGGGTTTCTAATCCTATATAAGGCCCTAAATAAAGAAAGTCGAGCGGAAGCTCCATGAAAGGAACAAAGTACTAGAAATGAAAAAATAACACGAATAGAATTAGGGGTAAGCTGTGCGGGGATAAGGCGATACCTGTTCAATAAGTTTACGAAAAAAGGATGCAAGGGCAGTCGTAAACCACCCTTGAAAAATTCCTCATACAACGCAACCTCTCCTGGTCGCGCTAAGCTGACCCTATCCTCAGGGAGGGGAACGGAAAGTCGAATGTCACTAGGGATCCCAAATTGAGCCCTGAGGTTCCTAAGATCTTGAGAAGATATAACAGAGGCGACATCTGCCGGCCCAGCCGATTTGGAGGCAATCGCGGGAGGCCCTACCTCACGACTGGTAGACGAAGAGGAAACCCTAGGAGACTGGGATAACAACCTAGACACAGGCTGCACAGACCGAGCAATAGGTAGGTCCCCACGGATGACTACCCCTCCGAGGCCTGTCGACGCGCTTGAAGAATCTCCTCTCGGATGGGCTCAACCATGGGGCCCTTACCTTTCCTATCTTGGGAGGATCCATAATAAGAGAAAGGGAGAAGAAGAAGTCGACTAACCTTGGTTTGAAGAGGTAAAATCGTAGAAGGATACATAAAATCAAAGATTAGGAGATGGAGGAGATGGCCCCCCCCCCTTATTATTATATATGGACGCGACGCCTCGAGCACCGCAAAGATACGTGGTAGTCCCCCAATGGAGTCGGACAAGCGAAAAGACACTATCCTCTTAGAGATATGTGCTTCCTCTCTTAAAAACGTCACTTATCATGTGCTGAATTTTTTTGAAATTCAAATTTTTCCGCCCTTCTCCCTTGCACATGCGCAACACACCTAAATACAAGGAACATGGGCGAGGGGGCATATGATATGAATAATAAATAAAATAGTTAGAAAATAAAGAGACCCGCATCCTAAACGGCCCCCGTAGTCTAGGCGGCCCCCAGTCCTGGGCGGCCCTCAGAGTCTGGGCGGCCCCCAGTCCTGGGCGGCTCCCAGAGTCTGGGCGGCCCCAGTCCTGGGCGGCCCCTAGAGTCTGGGCGGCCCCTAGTCCTGGGCGGCCCTCAGAGTCTGGGCAGCCCCCAGCCTGGGTGGCCCCCAGAGTCTAGACGGCCCCCAGTCCTAGGCGGCCCCTGCAGTCTGGGCGGCCCCTAGTCCTGGGCGGCTCCCAGAGTCTGGGCGGCCCCAGTCCTGGACGGCCCCTAGAGTCTGGGCGGCCCCCAGTCCTGGGCAGCCCCCAGAGTCTGGGCGGCCCCAGTCCTGGGCGGCCCCCAGAGTCTGGGCGGCCCCCAGTCCTGGGCGGCCCCTAGAGTCTGGGCGGCCTCCAGTCCTGGGCGGCCCCCAGAGTCTGGGCGGCCCTAGTCCTGGGCGGCCCCAGAATCTGGGCGGCCCCCAGAATCTGGATGGCCCCAGTCCTGGGCGGCCCCCAGAATCTGGACGGCCCAGTCCTGGGCGGCCCCCAGTCCTGGGCGACCCCCAGAGTCTGGGTGGCCCCTAGTTCTGGGCGGCCCCCAGAGTCTAGGCGGCCCCCAGCCCTTGGCGGCTCCCAGAGTCTGGGCGGCCCCCAGTCCTGGGTAGCCCCTAGAATCTGGGGGGTCCCAAGTCCTAGGCGGCTGGGCGGCCCTTAGAATCTGGGCGGCCCCCAGTCCTGGGCGGCCCCCAGAGTCTGGGCGGCCCCCGGTCTTTGGCGGCCTCCTGGTCCTAGGTGGCCCTTAGACCTAGACGGCCTCCAATTTGAAAATGATTCTCAAATCAAAATCACTAAACATAATAAATCGTCATATTCGGAACAGAAATCGAGGATCATTAAGCATCATGACGCTTTAAATGATCCAAATAAGACAAACACTGAAACACCACCGTTTATCTAGAAAAAGGAGATACTGAACTCCTAGTTTAGAGCCAGATACCTTTTCTCTGACTCTGACATCTTCACTAACCCTGATATTCCCTTGGGATAACCAAGGTCATCATGAAAACCCTTACCTTCATGAGTAAGTTTCTTAATTTCTTTATTATTAATTATCAAGGAATGACCACGTAGCTGAGGCGAAAAGAAAAACAAATGAGGGGAATAAGAGGGAGGAAAGAGGAGGAAGAAGGGACTGCTTCTTCTTTCAAAAAAGAGATCGCATAATAAGAAAGGAATCTGGTGATCAGCATCAACAATATATATAATCTTAAGTTTCAGTCTATTTAAAAGGTAAGATGAGCATCGATAACAGCCAACTTTAAGTCAAAGGTTTGTCAAATTGCCTCATGAAAACCCGGTCACATCTTTGACCTTCTGGTTCGGGCTTGCCCAACTTTGATTTAATATGGTAATGGAAACCTATTTTTAATGAGTGCATGCTTGCAGCCAAAGACCCGGATCCAAAAGCATACCATTTGTCAACCATCTCTGACTCAAAATTAAGGCTCCAATCTACACAAAGTCATACACCCTCAATTTTCTTCGCACACAGCTGGTATTCATTGCAGAGCCCACACTCAATTGCATGATTGGAGCCTCCATTAATTGAATGAGGGCTGCAGCCAACCAAAAGAGAGAGAGAGAGAGAGAGAGTTGTGCTTTGAAAGCCACATCTTGAGGCATTTCTTGCCCAGAACCATGTGCCTCGGTAGGATTATTTTGATTCCTTGACCTCTCATCCATCTTGAGTCCTTCCACTTTACAGCTATTGAGATGGATGATGGAACAAACTAGTTCTTTAATTTAACTCGGGCTTTCATATGCTGCCATCCTGATGAATTTTTTTTTAATCTAATCTATGTGCAGTACTTCAGTACTTGGAGAGTTGAATATTTGTACTTTCAGACATTAACCTCTTTTTTTTTTTTTCTTTGACTAGATATTGACCGAAAGCTAACCAACCTAAATCTTGCCCAGAATCTAAATAATTAAAGAATTAGATTCTGGGCAAGATTTAGGTTGGTTAGCTTTCGGTCAAGATCTAGTCAAAGAAAAAAAAAAAAGGTTAATGTCTGAAAGTACAAATATTCAACTCTCCAAGTACTGAAGTACTGCACATAGATTAGATTAAAAAAAAATTCATCAGGATGGCAGCATATGAAAGCCCGAGTTAAATTAAAGAACTAGTTTGTTCCATCATCCATCTCAATAGCTGTAAAGTGGAAGGACTCAAGATGGATGAGAGGTCAAGGAATCAAAATAATCCTACCGAGGCACATGGTTCTGGGCAAGAAATGCCTCAAGATGTGGCTTTCAAAGCACAACTCTCTCTCTCTCTCTCTCTCTCTCTCTCTTTTGGTTGGCTGCAGCCCTCATTCAATTAATGGAGGCTCCAATCATGCAATTGAGTGTGGGCTCTGCAATGAATACCAGCTGTGTGCGAAGAAAATTGAGGGTGTATGACTTTGTGTGGATTGGAGCCTTAATTTTGAGTCAGAGATGGTTGACAAATGGTATGCTTTTGGATCCGGGTCTTTGGCTGCAAGCATGCACTCATTAAAAATAGGTTTCCATTACCATATTAAATCAAAGTTGGGCAAGCCCGAACAAGAAGGCTGAATATTGCTGGTTTATGTTTTAGTGAGTTGCCTTCATTGAAGTCTAAATTCTTCTTGAAAAAGGACAAGCTAGTAGAAGATGATCAATGGTTTCTTCTCTATTTTCACACGGGACAATCCGGATTAATCTTCCAACCTTTCCACACAAGGATTTTCCTATAGCGTGGTTTTTTTTTAAGAGCAAGCTACATAAATATCTTAACTTTTTCTACAATAGTTCTCTTTTACACCACTTCATAAGAAGGGAAAAAAAAAAAAAAAGCCTTGCTTTATTTTATTTTATTTTAGCGAAAAAAACCACTATTGTTAAGAACGTACGGAATGACTTCATAGAAAATAAGTCATTCGTTGTAAGTTCCTAACAAGACACATCCATTGCCTAAGAGGGCCGAATCAAAGATATGGAAGATCCTTAACCTTATCAAACTCATTGTTTCCTAAAGTGTGAGAAGACTTTAGAGTTTAGTGATCTATTTTTTGAGTCCTCCAATTTTGTTGAAAGGCTACAAAGGTTTTATGCTTGACAGCCATTGGAAAGCAATCTCCAAAAGATAGGCAAAAGATAGGTAGAAAGATACATCCCATGCACATACACCTATCTTTTTTTTCAAAAAAAAAAAAAAAACAAACCCGTTCAACAATATATATATATATATCTTGGTCTATTAACTCCGCTAAGACCAATCCCAAGCTTGATTGGATAAACAAGAAGGATTTTGTTAAGCAGCTGATAGCTAGTGTAAAATTTTGTCAGATCCCCTAAAATATGAATCTATTAAATTAAACTCTGCGAAGGGCTAGGATATCCCCGTTAAGAGACACGTTTTATCCGCCTCTAAATGTTTCAAAAAAATGAGAAAGGGGCACTGCACTGGTAGTCCTGAATAGAGCATAGTAGAGGAAGAAGATTCATGTAGCCAACCCCATGTAGTTGGGAAAAGGCTTAGATTAATTGAGAGTTAATTTATCTTGGTCTACTATATTGATCAAGAAAAGTCAATAAAATCTGGAATATCATCTAATATGATATGTTCATATTAAACAAAATTTTATAATTATCTTTTACATTTTTAGATAACAATTTATGGTAAGAATAGAGATAGAGGTAGACCTAAACTAACATGGACAAAAATAATTAAAAAAATATAACTATTTATAATTTAAATATCGACTTGGTCCTGAATAGAGTAGAGTGAGGAAGCAGATTCATGTAGCCGACCCCATGTAGTTGGGAAAAGGCTTAGATGAGTTGAGTTGAGTTTATCTTTATATTTTTAGATATAATTTTGGTTTATGAATTTTGAATACTAAAAAATATTTTTATTAGAGATTATTATATGAGCCGATATTTCAATATCTTGATATAAAGATAAGAGAAGACTTCAAAAAATCATGCTTCTCTCAAATTTCACCAACTTATCATATAGTTAAAAATAAATTGTTATCTCTGGCCATCTTAGCCTTGATCATTCATTGAGATAACTACAAATCTTTAAGAAAAATTCTAAAAGATATCAAATAAAATCAAATTATACTCTAGCACACCCCAAATCTAGCTCTAGTCAAATATGTGGCACGATTGTATAAGAACAAGTAGGTCCTATTTTCATTCTTTCAATTTTCACAATAATATCATGTATAATTATTAATATCTAAAACTAAATAATAAGTCAAATAAAAGTTCTAGAAAAAAAAGAAAAGAAAAGAAATTTTTATCTCTAGATATGCTCGAAAAAAAGATCAGATTTAGCAATCATGAGAATAAATAAGAATGCTTGATCAAAACATATGATCCTTTATTGAACGGCCATATCGTGGTTATGTTATCCATTATCTAAAATTATACATATAAAAAGTTGACTACACTAAAATAGATCCATGCTTAGATCTAATCATATCTTAGTAGATGATTGGGAACCCATATAAATGATCTAATGAGTTGGACATTGATGTGGGTCTCTCATCATCTCATTTAGATATGATCAGATCTGAATGGAAATGTAATCAAGTGTAACCAAATCAATCTCACTCTTTTTCTATCTCTCCCACTATTTCTTTTATGTTAATGCACATGTAAGACATAATTTGCTTTTCTAAGTGGAGAAAATGTTTACTTCTCTCCAATCATAAAATAGAAAAGAAGAAAGCAATGGCTTGTGGCAAAGCATCTAAGTCATGTGGCGCATCACCATGACGATTGGTATACCAAGACTCGCATTTCCATGCTCATAGATGGCACTGAGATTGAAATAATAAATGTCTCATATAATTTAAAATAGATGTTCAGCAGCTCAATTTGAAAGTAAACTTGAATTGATATCAAATAATAACGGTAAACAAGTCATGTTTGATTTCAGAGTTCAATTCCATTCTAGTCACTTATTGGGTTATATTAAAGAAGTTGGTTGAAAATTAAAGATGGTCGTTCTTTGATTGTTTCAAATCTTAAAGAAGTTGGTGGAAAATTAATGATGGTTGTTCTTCAACTTTTTCAAATCGTAAAGAAGTTGGTTGAAAATTAATGATGGTTGTTCTCTAACTTTTTCAAATTTTAAAGAAGTTGGTTGAAAATTAATGATGGTCGTTCTCTGATTGTTTCAAATCTTCTCCCAACGTATGTTGCATGATTTGGACAATTAGTAGATGGTCTTGGCTGTTCACATTAGGACATGTCCATGGATGCACGCCCTAGACATACTCGTCAAGGAGTCATTGATGTTTCCTAATAATCTTATTAATTATAATTATTATTTATTGACTATCACATGCTCTAGTAATATTTTTATTTATCATAACATAAAAAAGAAAGTATATCGGAATTGAAATTTTCTTGGGTTCTTTGGTCAAATACCTAAACTAGTTGCATTCATGGCTTCATTCGAATTGCTTGATTCAGATGCATTTGTCAAGGGTGAAATGTTGGGAATGCCAAGACAATACAATGCTGAGATGATTCAAGCTAAAACATCATGAGTGATGACTGACAAGTGCAAATATTAAAACCTATTGTAAATTTATTACCATGCTGAGGTGATGCATCGCAAGGGGACGTAAGGGGACATTAGAACTTGGTGTATTTTCTCTCTCCAATTTATTATCGGGTTTGCACCTTCTTCTTGAAAGATAGGCCTTTTGCAAAAATTTTAACATCTATTATGCAATGCACTCCAGCCACCTTACAAAGTTTTCTCAACATTTTTATCTCGAACGAGACCTTGTTTTATATCAACATCAAACACATGTTTGATATTAATGTTGCTTGCATTATTTGGTCTTATATATATATATATAGTCTATGGACCAATAAAATATATTTTATAATCACAATTTTATTTTTAAATAATTTTTCTAATAAAATTTAAAGTTAATATTTAAATGTATTTTTAATCTATATTTACTATATTGATCGAGGTTTTCATATCTTAATCCAACAATTTCCACTGATATATTAAAATATCTCTATACTCATCGATTCTTTTATTTCTTATATTGGTGAAGATAAAAATAAATCTAGGTTTATCTTAGTCTTCACCACCCACCGATACATCTAATAGATATAAAAATATTGCCACATGGAAGACCTAAACGACATTCCACTCAATATACAAAGTCAGTCTAGTAGCCTAGTCCTTTAATTAATATCCATTGATATATTAAAATATCTCTATGCTCATCGATTCCTTTATTTATTATATTGGCCAAGATAAAAATAAATTTGGGTTTATCTTGGTCTTTGTTACCCATGGAAACCTAAACCATATCCCACTCAATATGTGAAGTTAGTCCACTCTATTTTTCTTCTTTCTCGGCTTCCTTTTCTTTTTTGATGGGGGAGTCTACTAATAAATATGTGAAGTTTTAGAAGAAGAAAATTATCATAGCTTCATTTAATATACTATACATTTATATGCAAATATTGACCAATTCTTAACACAATATCATACATTTATATACAAGTATTGGTCAATCCTTGATACAATATCATAAGGATTGCATAATCTATTAAGAAAGTAAAAATGCACAATAATATCATAAAGAGGTTGTTAAATCTTCTTGATAAGGGAAAAATATATAATAATATTATAGAAAAATTGAATTTGCTAATATGAAAAAATATTATAAGGATTGTTCGATGATATAAAAAAATAACTATAGTAAGACAATTGTAATATTTTCTTGTATATTAAGATTTATGCAATCTACTTTAGAACTACCCTTTAAGTTAGAGTGTGAATATCATGAACATCTAACTTGTGAAGAGGATGATGAAATTGATCTTGGTTTAAAGGGTTGGTGAATAAGACTGCAATCTATTGAGTAATGGAGAGATAAGTAGTATGAATCAAACATTGTTATAGTTTATCACGATCAAAATAGCAGCCAACTTCAATATACTTCATCCACTCATGAAAATGGGAGCTATATGAAGAGCAACTTAATTATCACAATATATATAGAAAAGCTGGAGTACATATACGAATACCAAAATCATAAGCAAGGATTGAAGCCATACAATCTCGCAACAAGCTACAATCATAGTTTGATATTCTAATTCTGTAGAACTACAGGAGACAATATTTTGTTTCTTAGATTTCTAAAAAATAGGTGATGAGCCAAGTAGAGCACAAAAGCCAATAAGTGAATGGCAAGAGTCTAGACAACTTACCCAATCTGAGTCACAGAAAACTCGAAGTTTTAAATAAAAAAAAAGATGGAAGGAAAATACCCTGCCTAGAACAAGACTTGAGCTAACAAACAAGCCGAGGAGCAGCATCAAGTATGGTTTTCGTAGCTTACTTATAAATTGGCTAAGAATGTAAATAAAATAGGAAATGTTTGGCATGGTGTTTGTCAAATAGATAAGTCATCCAATCAAACGCCTATAGGTAGATAGAATAGATAAAATTTCTTCTTTATGTATTGAAAGTTTAGTATGCTACTCCACGAGAACATAAAGAGGGTGAGCACCTAGTAAGTCAGTCTAAGATAAAAGCTCCAGAATATACTTGCGTTGAGAAAATATATACCATGCTTGGAGTGTCCAACTTCTATCCAAGAAAATATTTCAAAGGACCAAGGTCCTTGAGGTGAGACCGGTGACAAAGAGAATTCTTCAAAGACCCAATTTCATTAGGATTGGTCCTAGTAACAATAATGTCATAAATATATATTAGAATTACAATAAAATTCTCAGAAGATGATTTCATAAAAAGAAAATAATCTGCTTGTGATTGAGTAAAGCTAGTGGCTAAATGAGCTGTGGAGAATTTGGCAAACCACTATTGTGATGCTTGCCTTAACCCATACAAGGATTTATAAAGCTGGCAAATTGAAAGCTCTCCCTTACTAGAAATGCTACGTGGAAGAGACATATATACTTCATCAAGATCTCTATAAAGAAAAGTATTTTGAACATCTAGTTGATATAAGAATGAACTCAAAGCAGAAGCAACAGCTAAAAGACAACAGACTATAGTCATCTTGGTAACAAGAGCAAAAGTCTCATAAAAATCAATTCCTTATTATTAGGTGTATCCTTTAGCTAGCTAGAAACCACACTTTATAGCATTCTACAGAACTATCAGACGTGTATTTCACCTTGAAAACCCATTTACAGCCAATGGGTGATTTGTTAGGTGAAAAAAACCATGATGGTCCAAGTGTGGTTTTGTTCAAATACTTTTAATTGAATATTGATTGCATCTCTCCACTTTGGGTCCTTAATAGGTTCCAAATAAGTTTTGGGCTCGATAGTAGAACTGATGTTAGAAACAAAAGAATTATATGATGAAGAAAATTTTTGATATGAAAGAAAATGAGAAATAGAGTATCGAATGCCTGATCATGTAGAAGATGATAAAAATGATTGAGTGTGAATGTTGGAGCAATAAAAATCCTATAAGTAGGCTTGAGGATGATGAGAGCATTAAGGACATGATGAACGACTAGTGATAGAAGAAGATTGTATTGGAGAAAGATCCACCTCAATTGAAGAGACATTGGTTTCATTTAATGAGTTATTTTGAGTAGTTGAAGATTGATCTAAGTGAGGTAAAACATTATTATGAACTTCAACAGAAGGAGAAGATCAATTCGATAAAGAAAATTCTAGTTGAGTGGATTTAGGTATGGGCAATGAAAGAAAAAAAGATAGAAGTGTGGAAGAAGTCGTGTTTTGAAAGGAAAATATGGTTTCATAAAAAATAACGTCATGATTAATAAAATACTTATGGGTTTTTAAATCATATAATCTATATCCTTTTATCCTATGTGATGGCCAACAAAAATGCATTGTCTAACTTGTGGCCAATATTTATCCGATGAAAAGGGCACAAAGAATATTATCTAATAACAAAGTAGGTGTTAGATGTGATGTAATAGAATATGAATAAAGCAAAGAGATGCCATAAATGATATGATCAAATGCATTTGTTTCAACAATCCAAATACTTAAGGAATTTTATAACCAGTAACAAGACCTATAAAATTGGCTTGAGACAATTGGGCATGCGGTAAAAGACTAAGCAATTGTGTGGTATGATCAACTATTAAGGAGGCCATGTTCGAGGAAGCCGATGCTTTTTGTTCACCATATTTTTTCATCCGCTTGTTTTGTGAATCTGATGTTATTTTAGGACTTTGATAAAGATGATATTCTAGTGGACATCCATACAACTTGTAGCATTTGTCTTTAATATGACCACCAATTTGCAATGATCACAAATGGGTCTATTTTTCTAATTAGATTTGAAGGGATCCGAATTTGAAGATTGCAACCAATTGTTGTTGGAATGGGGAACCACAAAGGCACTGCTATCAATGTTGAGGTTGGGCATGGTTGATACCTGACGTTGCTTCTCTTCCTGAGATAATAAGCCCGATTAACACTAGGAAGAGGATCCTTGACAAATTAAATTTGTTCTCGAATATGACTATAAGATTCATTAAGTCCCATAAGGAATTAGGTTATTTTTTCTTCCTATTGATAATCCCGCAAAGCTTTATAGGACCCATAACTACAAGATGGTAAGGCCAAAAAGGTACATAGCTCTCCCCATAAAGATTTTAACTTAGTATAAGCACTAATTGTAGCAATTTTGTGCATCATCAAGGCAATATTATGACAAAGTTTATAAATATGTGGGGCATTTGATTGTGCATATCTTTCTTGTAAATCTTTTTATATGTTGGATGTCAAAGATTCAATCATGATACTGGAGTGATTTCTTTGGATATAACATCAAGAAGCCATGACCTGATCATATTATTATAATATATTCAAAAAAAAAATGAAGAGAAGAAGAAATATTTGATGGCTTTAAAGAACCATTGACAAATATCAATTTATTTTTTGGCACTTAAGGCATTGTCATGGCCTAGCATGAAAGGGGATAATTATCTCCAATTAATATAGAGGAAGCAAGGGGTGTCCCAATATTATTAAAGTGATGAAAATATGGACCGGTGGAATCTAATTTGGTGAGGTAAATGAATTTTAAAGATATGTTAGAATTTCAATCAATATTCTCAAACCTTTAATGCTCAAATAACTAAGGAAAAGAGAAAGAAAAGAATAGAATCAGACCTTCTTTGATACCATGTAAAGTTTTAAAAGAAAAAATTATCATAGTTTCATTGAATATGCTATACATTTATATATAAGTATTGATCAATTCTTAATACAATAGTATAGAAATTACATAATTTATTAAGAAAAAATATACAATAATATTATGGTTGCTATATCTTCTTCATTAAAAAAAATATAATAATATTATAAAAAATTGAATTTTTAGATATGAAAAAAATATCATATAGATTATATGGATGATATAAAGAAATAAAAACAGTAAGACAAGCGTGTTTGTCGTGGCTTGCATCTTGTCGGCAGCACGTCACGTTTTCTTCTTTTCCTCCTCTCACGTCCGTCCTAATCATGTCGAATGACGGATGACCGAACTTCAGTGGAGTCTCCTTCGCCATGAACTGGCATGACCGTCGAGGCCCGGAGTCTTTTTTTTTTTTTTTTTCCGGAAACCCGACTGACCGAGGGGCCGTTACCTCTATTTAATCAACTGCATGCGAGAAGCTTTGTAGCTCACTTCACCTAAGATCCCTCATTCATTCCACAAGAAAGAAAGAAAGAAAGGAAGACGAATGGGTGAAAGAATAGAAACAAGCATAGCAATAGACATTGAAAGATTGATGATCTCAGTAGACGAAAACAGGAAGGCAGCCCTGCCGCGCCAACTCCTAACCAAGCCAAAAATCTTTAGAGCCCCCCAAAGCGTAAGATGGAGCGATCGGCACGCCTACGAGCCAAAGCTAGTGTCCATCGGCCCTTACCATCGTGCCAAATCCAAGGACGACTTCAAGGCCATGGAGGAGTTCAAGTGGCGGTTACTGGACCACTACCTCTCCAGAACCCAATATGGCATTGATTGGTTCTTAAGAAAGATGAAACGTTCCGAGGAGGAGGCTCGGGGCTACTACTACTCAGAGGTGATCGACATTGAAAGCGACGAGTTCGTGAAAATGCTGCTTCTGGATGGCTGTTTTCTCGTCCAGATCATATTAGCCATTGTAACTCCGGAACAGCGTCCCCAAGAGCTCGAGCTGCTGGAAGACAATATGTGGTTTCAGAACCTCCTCTTGAGAGACTTGCTTCTGCTTGAAAACCAGCTTCCATATTTTATTGTTAAAGATCTCTTCGATGCATTGGAGATAAAGCGGGATGCTTTCCTCGCCGCCCTTGAACGGTTCAACCGTTTCTTGCCTGCTGAGCTAAATATCCAACCTTCAGAGGCATTATTTCAGGATGCCTTTCTTGCCGCCCTTGTACAGTTCAACTGTTTCTTGCCCGCTGTGCTAAAGACCCGACCTTCAGAGACATTATTTGAGGAGCCGAAGGTGCTTCATTTGCTCCACTTGTTCCACAAGTGGATCCTGTTTGATTGGAAGGAGAGAAAGAAAACATGCTGCAAAGAACAATCACCATGCTGCAGCGGAGCCTCGGATCCACAGCAGGAGGAACGCGTTCCACTTCTCAATGGAACCAGGGATGTGTCATCCGGGGTGACTCCAAGCTGTTCTGGAGAGGGTTCGTTGAAGTCATTGCGGTCTATTCCCTCCGTCATTGGGCTTCGAGAGGCTGGAGTTGAAGTCAAGGCAGCAGAAGGGGATAACTTTCTCAACATTTCATTTGACAATGACAATGGGGTGTTGAGGATCCCGGCCATAACGGTCGATGATAACACAAGCTTCATTCTTCGAAACCTCGTCGCCTTCGAACAGTGTTATCCTTCCATTGGGATGGACGTCACTTATTATACGTTGTTCATGGATCATATAATCAATACACCAAGAGATGTGGAGTTGCTATGCGAGGCGGAGATCATTGACCGCAAACTTGGCAGTGACGAAAAAGTCGCAAGTCTCTTCAATGAAATGTGCAAAGGTGTGGTTTTGGGCAAGGAAGGAAATCACCCTTATGATGAGGTGTCCAAGAAAGTGAAAAAATACTGTACGACAGGGCACAAGTGGCATGCGACGCTGATGCATGACTATTTCTGCAATCCATGGGTGATCATTTCGGTGGTCGCTGCTTCTGTTCTCCTCGCGGTCACCGTCCTCCAAACAGTTTACTCCTTATTGAGTTATTACCAATGGTGAGCAGCCACGTGCATAGTGGCATACATGTATGCAGCCCCTCAGTGTAGAGGCGGCGGTAATAAATAACTTACAGTGCAGTACTTCAACCTGCAGGGATAGCACGGTTCGAGCGTAGGGAAAGCAGGGCTCAGTTAGTGTGGTTTCCCGTCGTATTTGAGTATGGTTTGCACTTCAACAAGCTGGGGTGTGGCCCGTTACGCTAGCGTGGTTTGATATAGGCTTAATATCGTTGTGTCATAATGTTTGATTCTGCTCTGCTAGCATGGTTTGGTTTGCTTTGTTTGAAATTAGCTAGCTTGGATATGCTATGTGGTCGAGTTATTGTGTAGGAGTGGTTTGATCCAGTTGGTTCACATGTATGGCTTGTGTGTGCTATGTAAGCATGTTTCATATATATGTTGTTAGAAAAATAAAGTGACAGGCGTCTTGTATATTTTACACATTGCCTTTTGTGCTGCATGCGATTTTTTTTTTTATTCGAGGTTATTTGCTTGAAATTCAAAATTTACAGCTATTGTTGTTATTATTATTATTTTTACCCTCTGGCTCCAAATAATTTGGGTCTGCAATGTCTGGTATCTTTATTCTTGATTTCGTCTCTTGCTTTCCTCAAAAGGGAGAAAAAAATTAATGGGGTTCAACCCAACTAGTCACTTTTAATATACGAAGTACATCCAATAAACTCAACTAAGGTAAATTCTTAGACATGGTACCATTACACTTTACTGTAGTATGGCAGCATATATAACCTGCTAGCTAGTTAATTGCGTAGCTTCTTTGGAATTATGAGAAGTCTGAGATCAGATAAGGAGCTCCACTATACAACAGATGATGAATATTAGACAACAAGTCTTAATAATTAAACTACAAGAAAAATAATTTTTCCCTACGATTTTTATGCCGACGATTTTTTAATCGTAGGCAAAAAATTTTTTCATCGATTTTTTAAAATCATAGGCAAAGATTCTATAGTAAAAAAAATTATAATATAAAAATATTTTTTTATTTTAAAAATACTTTCCTTACGATTTTTAAAAAATCATAGGGAAAGGCTCTGGACTTTCCCTACGATTTTAAAATCGTAGGGATTAAATCAACAAATTTTTTGAGGCAAAATTGCTTGCCAAAATTTTTCTGAAAAATTCCCTACGATTTCTATAGGGAAAGTCTTTCCCTACGATTTTTACAAAAATCACAAGGAAAGGTCCAGAGTCTTTCCCTATGATTTTTAAAAATCATAGGGAAAGCTAAAAATCATAGGGAAAGGCTCCTATAATATTTTTTTTCTAAACTTCCCTACGATCGTAGGGAAAGATAGCCAACCTTTCCCTACGAATTTAATGAAAATCGTAGGGAAAACCCTTTTCTCAGAAATCAAATATTAATATGTGATTTATTTGTAATACATTATAATGATACATTTTAAATAATATAATGATAGTTTATTATAATAATATACTAAATTAATATTACATTAATTAATATTTACTATATTTATTAATTATATATTTTATATATTATTAATAATTATAAATATTAATATAACTATTTATTTCTTATACTGTATTTATAATTATATTGTTTTATTATACATGTTATATATTATAATATTCTTAGTAATATATTACTATAGTTTCTTTAATACTATATTATTATTACATATATTATATATAGTAATATGCATTTATATATAATACATAAAAATAAAATGTATTATATAATATTTATATAACAAAATAATTACTTATTATATATTGTAGTATACTATAATTTATTATGTATTATCATATTGTTAATAAAATTATTAATCTTATATTGTAATACGTAATGTATATATAACATGTTATAAAGTTATTATAATAATATAGAATATATATATATTATAATCAATATTATTATGCAATATAATATATAAAATATTATTATGTATATATCTTTTTAGTTATCCTTTTAAAAGATATTTTTAAATATAATAAATAAAAAAGTAATTTTATTTTTACTTAATTACCAAACGTAATTTTTAGAGATAAAAAATAGAAATAAAATATATTTTTTATAAAATAAAGATAAAAAAATTGTTAGCAATCAATGCAATGAATGAAGGGATATCATTCGTGAATTGCTGCTATCGATCTCTAAGACGGTCGATTGAATTTAATTAAATTCAATTCAATGCTGCAAATGAGGTGGCCGGGGCCCACTGCCCGGCCGGTGCGCTCTTTATGCACCAGAGTCCATTGCACAAAACTTTTCCTACCCCTGATGGTCCTTTTCGATTATTCACAAGTTTCCTCATTTTGCCTCCCTTCGTCCGTGAGCTCCCAATCCGAAGCTTACCTTCTCTTTCACGGTGAAGGACTTAGGCCAAGGCCTGCCAAAGCCACAACCCTCGAAAGCCTCCAATTGGTCTCCCAAGATCCTTCCTCTCTTCCTCCTCCTTCCTCCACTCTTCCTTCCACCGCCATCGCTGAAAACCCTAACCCTAATCCACCTCTAAATACTAATTCTAACCCCAACTTAAATCCAAACCCCATCGTCGTGACACCATCGCCTCTATCGATTTTGGCCTTCACCCCTTCGTTCCGGCCCTTGGGTGCCCCTCCCATCCCCTAGTACTCCATCCCAAATCCCAGCTTCCAAGGTTCGATGGCGCAAAACCCTAGCATCCAGCCTCCTGGGGTCTCAGATCTAGTTTCGATCAGCTTCCAAGGCTCAGCGATTTATATTATTAATTCTTATTGTTCTTTTCCTTTCCTGGAGACTAATAGGCATTGACTTGATTCAACTGGGCATTCAGAGTTTTTTTGACCCGAACCTTACCTTATAAGTTTTATAAATATAAGACCAATTAGATACTTGGAATATTCTCTTATTAGAAGTTTTTAATTTTAGTTGGTTTTAAATTGGGCCTTGTTATCAGCTAACACCTACTTATGTTCTATAGCTGAAGCCAATGTAAAATTTATGTATTTCTTTTTGCATAACAATATCGATTTGGTTGATGGATGGGGAGAGGAAGATGTCATTTTTTTTATAATGATGGCAAGGAAATAAATAAAAAAATATTTAAATAGCCAAGATTAAGTATCTAAGATAATTTCTTAAAGTAACATTAGAGATGTCGTAAATAAGAATGCTCGATGAATGAGAATTCATAGTAATCACCCTTGCATCGTTGATATAATGCTTAATGGGCATGAGAATTACAATCAGAGCCAAATTATAATATTTTAAATGTGAAAAAAATAAAGAAAACTTTTTAATAGGAAAACTTTACGAAAATCGTAGGAAAAGGTTTAGAAAGAAATTAATATCTGAGTAATTTTGTTAAAAAATTTGTTGAAAAGGAAAAATCTTTCCCTACGATTTTAAAAAATCGTAGGGAAGGCTGGTTTGTTCTTAGTGAATTTTTTTATTTTTTTATTTTTTGGAGGCAAAACTTTTGCCAATTTTTTTTTTAAGAAGCCTTTCCCTACGATTTTTATGAAAAATCATAGGGAAAGGCTGGTTTGTTCTTAGTGAATTTTTTTTTTTTTTTTTTGGAGGCAAAACCGTCAAATTTTTTTTCGTAAGAAGCCTTTCCCTACGATTTTCATAAAATCATAGGGAAAGCGGTGGAAAAGGATTGTAGCTAAAGTCCTTTGCCTACGAGTTAATTAAACTCGTGGGCAAAGGAGCATTTCCCTACGATTTCATGAAATCGTAGGGAAAGGGTTAACAAAATCTCCCAAATGCCCTGACTTCCGTCACTCTGCTGGCCTAACTCCCTAACTCCTCCGCCTCTGCCCTCCGCCTCGCATCGTCGCCGATCCGATGCCTAGTTCTGCCTCTGCCCTTCGCCTCTGCCCTCCGCGTCGCATCATCGCCAGCCAGGTGCCAAGTTTGCCTCTGTCCTAAATCCCTAGTTCCACCCTAACTCCCGAGGATAGCCTTGCATCGTTGCCGAGTGCCGAGTTTGCTCCTCCGCCTTGCATCATCGCTGAGTGCCGAGTTCCACTCCGCCTCGCATCATCGCCGGGTGCCAGTTTCGCCTCTGCCCTAAGTCCCGAGGAAAGCCCATGTTTCAGCATGTCTCCTTTTTTCTTCTTTATTTGAAAGATTAAGAAATCTTAGACACTCTCACTATTTCTTAGCCGAGTTCCATTTCATCCTTTGCTATTGTAAAATCTGGTTTCTTAGTGTATTTCTTAGCATTTGAGGCTCGTAAAATATCAAATCTAGGCATGTTAGCAAGAAGCAAAAGCTTAATCACTCTGTCTCTCTATGAGTTGTTAGGATTTTTATGCTTTTTTCTATGCCCGACAAGCCTATTAGTTCTCCTTAAAGTATTCCAATCATGCCTCAGCTCAAGATTGTGCCAATGTTTTTCTGGCTTAATCAACTTTCTCATTGCAGGAGAATTACCCGGCTTATCCTTCTTCTTCTCTGGTTTTATAGTTTGCTAGCTTATTAGAGTAACCAACTAAATGGTTTTCTCAGGACTGATGCTTATATGAAATCATTTAACAGAAATCCTATGAAAGCCCTGTGAGTTGGGGAAGCTGACTTTAACCTAGGATTGATTTCAACTTAAGTATGTAAAGATAATCATTATGATTATCCATGGCATGCCTCAGCAAAATTAAAGATCCAAGTGGCATGGATAGAAGGGTATAACTTTGGATTTCTAACCATTTAAATCTGATATGATCTTTGAACATATAAGGTGTAATTGCTCATTTAGGCACTTTTGGTTCTCTTGGATCATTGCCCCTGAATTGATGTTCTTGCAGTTATTAGTGTCATGGTCATACTTAGGCATTATTGCAAATTGAAGGAAATTGAACAAACAGAAGGATCCCACTAAACGTGCTGATTGTCAGTAGTAATAGTATTACCTTACCAAAGGAAGTAGGAAAAGCTGCTTGTCTCCTAGTCTTATACTCTTTAACTGGTTATGATGCAACACTTTTAGTTTCCTTCCTAAGAGAGAACTCCCATTTATAACCATCTCTTTTTTAGCTCTTTTTATTAGCTTTCTTTCCATAAACAGCTGAGCTCCAATAGTTCTTCTGTACTTAATCCTTCTTTGCTCATGCAAGTTATTAGAATCTCTTAGCTGGTCAATGATAGTGTGGAGTCCAAAAAAGTTGCAATCTGCTTCTTGGTCTGGGTTGGCACCCTTACCGGCACTAACCCAAACTGGGTTTCAGCTTAAGCCAGGCCAATCTGAAACATTGCAACTTCCATTGATTTGATTAGAATATCCATGAATAGTGATTTTAATTGCTGAAGGCTTTTTTTTTATTTTAATGCTTTGGTTTTATGACACTTCTTACATGTGTACAAATTACAGGATCTATCAAGATGACAATTGATAAGAGCTGGACTTCCATAAAAAATTGTTTGTCAAAGGAATATCTTGATGGTGTTAAGATGTTTATTTCAAGGGCAGAGACTTATGTTAATGAAGACGGTAAAGTGAGATGCCCATGTCGAAAGTGTCTTAATCTTTATTGGTATAATTGAGGGTCGTTCATAATCACTTGATTGATAAGGGTTTCCAACAATCATATCGAACATGGTTTTATCATGGAGAGTCTTTTCAGCCTCAACAACCAGAACATGTGGAAGTCATTGAGGAAGATGTTGGTGATGAAATGTTAGATGTATTAGCTGATATTATTGGCCCGAGTACATTTGAAACCCCTTGTGAGACAGTTGATGATGATCCCAAGTTTTAAGAACTTCTAGTGTTGATCAATATGATGAGTTGTTTAAAGAGATAGAAACTGAATTGTACCCTGGGTGTACAAATTTCTCTTCCTTGACTTTCCTAGTGAAGCTTCTTCACTTGAAAGTTTTAAATAAATGGAGTAACAAGTCTTTTGATATGCTTTTAAAGCTTCTGAAGGAGGCATTTCCAAATGGGACAAAGTTGGCAGGTTCATATTATGAAGCAAAAAATTTATTACGCAATCTTGGCCTAGGATATGAGGCCATCGATGTATGCAAGTATGATTGTGCTATATTTTGGAAAGAAACTGCGAATATGCAAAATTGTCCTGTGTGGAGAATCTCGTTGGGTCGATAGAAACACAAAAGGAAAAAAAGTGGCACATAAAGTCTTGCGGTATTTTCCATTGACTCCTCGATTAAAATGACTTTATAGTTCACGACACACAGCAAAAGATATGAGGTGGCATGAAAGTGAACGTCCTAAGAACGAAGGTGTACTTAGGCATCCGCAGATGGAGAATCTTGGAAGGATTTTGACAAAAAGTATCCTGATTTTGCTCAAGAACTAGAAATGTTCGTTTGGGTTTGGCAACTGATGGATTTAATCCATATGGGAATATGAGCAACTCATACAGCATGTGGCCAGTCATTATGGTGCCTTATAATTTCCCACCTTGGAGGTGTATGAAAGAAACAAACATGATATGTCTTTATTAATCCCTGGTCCTAAAGCTCCTGGAAAGGATTTTGATGTTTTTATGAGGCCTCTTGTAGATGAATTGAAAATGTTATGGGAGGTTGGTGTCGACACTTATGATGCATACACTAAGTCAATGTTTCGTATGCGTGCTACTATTACATCTTCATCTCATGACTATCCTGCATTTCAATATATATCTGGATGGAGCACTAAAGGATATAAAGCATGCTATACTTGTAATGAAGAAACACCTTCGATGAAAAATAAGAAGTAAAATTGCATATGTCGGACATAGGCGTTTTCTTCCCATAAATGAAATCGCTTTGAGAAAGAGTAGACAGTTTAATGGTGAGCCTGATTATCGGGAACCTCCAATGCAATATACTGGTGAAATTATATAAGACAATTAGAAAAGTTACCAGAGAAGATATCAGGGAAGCATAAGAATTTTGGGGGCATAAAAGTTGCACGGTCTCCTACCGAGTTGAACTGGAGTAAGAAGAGTATTCTTTATGAATTACCATATTGGCACAATGTGTTATGCAGACACAATTTAGATGTTATGCATATTGAAAAAAATGTGTGTGACAGCTTGTTGGGAACTTTATTGAGCATCGATGGCAAGTCTAAGGATACAACCAAAGCAAGACTTGATCTTGAAGATTTAAACATCAGAAAAGAATTACACATGTTTAAAGATGGGAATCGATGGAAGAAGCCACAAGCAAGTTACACATTGTCACCAGAAGAACGAAAGATATTTGTTAATTTTATTAAGTCAGTGAGATTTCCAGATAACTTGCAGCAAATTTATCGAAGAATGTGAGTGAGTCTGATGGTAAGATACATGGATTGAAGACTCATGATTGCCATATCATCATTCAAAGATTATTACCTGCTGCGATTCAACCATTCTTGAACAAGGAGACTCGTGAGGCCCTTTTTGACTTATCTAAGTTCTTTCAACAAATTTGTGCTCGAAAGTTGGTTGTTAAAGACTTAGAGGTTCTTCAACATCAAGTGGTTCTTTTATTATGCAAACTTGAACGAATTTTCCACCTGCCTTCTTTGACATTATGGTGCATTTGATGTTGCATCTGCCAAGAGAAGCATTATTAGGGGGTCCAGTGCATACACGATGGATGTATCCATTTGAAAGAATGATGAAAGTGTACAAGCAGTATGTTCGTAATCGAGCTCGCCCAGAAGGTTCAATAGCGGAGGGTTACATTGTGAATGAAGCTTTAACATTCTGTTCAATGTACTTAAAAGGGATTGAGAGTAAATTTTGTAGACCTGAACGACATCAAGATACAGGGGGGAATGAACCGGCACGTCAATTAAGTGTGTTTCAACGTGTTGGTCGGCCATTGGGAAAGAATGTCATAATGCTTGATTCAGAACTTCGTTTAAAGGCAGAGTGGTATGTGCTTAACAATTCTGGCCCTCAAATGCAGAAGTATTTGGAGTAAGTTTTGCCAAACTTCATCTACACTTATTTCTCTTTTCATATTAAACTATATTGTCTAAATTTATTGTATTCAATTTTTAGTGAGCACATGAACTTATTGCGGGCTAAGGGTGGCACAAACTTAGATCGTAAACAAGAAATTGAATTTCCTCTTTGGTTCAGAGACAAAGTAAGTCATAAGATTCCATTTTCTATGAATCTAAACTTATTATTTTTCCAAAATTACTAATTTAGTTTTATCCAAATATGATTGATAGATTGGGAATTTACGATCTATTAGATCATCAAAGCAACAGATGAATTGTATGCTTTGGCTTCTCGAACACTTGTGAATGCATATTCTTATCCTGGGTATATTGTGAACGGTGTTAAGTTTCTAACACACGAACGTGATATTCGCCGTAAGATACAAAACAGTGGTGTGTATGTAGAAGGGCCAGACGGAAGCAAATTTTATGGAGTATTAGAAGAAGTAATTGAGTTGTCCTATTTGTTCAATAATTGTGTCATTTTATTCAAGTGCAAATGGTACGATACCAATCCACGAAGAAAAAGAATACAAGAGGACAATAATTTCACAAGTATGTTCATTGGAGGACAATGGTATCAAAATGACCCATATATTTTGGCCTCACAAGCACAACAAGTTTTTTATATTCAAGATTTGACAAAGGACCGGATTGGAGACTTGTACAAAAAGTTAACCATAGAAACTTATGGGATAATCCACAAGCTGAAGTGATCAGTAGTACTGCAACTGATACTGAACATATCTTGCAAGCGAATAACTCATCAGAGTTTCGTATATGGGTTGAACTTCCACCATTAGATAACAGTACACTCAATCGTCATGACGTTTAACCTGAAATTGTGGAAAATATGGAAGATTTTCTTAGGGAGCCCATTTTGGTTGAAGATGATAACTTTATCAATGATGATGAAGATGAAATTGATGAAACATTAGAAGAATATGATGATGACCAATCTGAAAGTTCAAACAAGGAGGACGATTCATTATCTGAAGATTCTACAAGTGATGACATATTTTCTGAGGATGAATCACATTAAAGAACTTATATGTAAGTTTAATTTTGTTTTACATGGCATTTGTTTCATTAAACATGGTAAACATTTGTTTATGATGGTGGAAAATAGACTTCTTATATGTTCGCTATTGCTGTGAAGGCCTATTCAGCCACTTACTTCCTTGTTGTCCCTATACATTTCTTCAGATTATGCTTATTTTCCAAGAAAACTTCCTATGTTGTCCCAGTTAGTTTGGGCTTCTTTGATCTGCCCATAGAATAGTTATAGTTTCAATTCTTCAGTTCATTACTAACTTGTTTCCAAATATAAAGCTGCTGTTTGATGTCTCCTTGATTCATGGAAATATTTGCTTAAATGAGGGTACCTTTGCATATTTGCACACTATCAGTGATAGATTTTCAAATTTGTTGTATATGCAAATATGCAATGCTGATATTAAATATGCTGATTTATCATAGGCTTCAGCATATACCCTCCTTATTTGATTCTATAACTGTTAATTTTATTGGCAACTTCAGTAGATGGTCTGTCTTTGACTTTCAACAGCTTGTGTCTTTGTCGTCGTTGTTGGTCTAGGATTTACTAGTCTGTCACCGAAATAAATTGCAGTAGAGAAAACGAGAGCAAACAAGTTAAGCATATGGAGACACATGCACATGCCTGGAGACAAACCATCATAAATGTATGAGTCTTACTTGAAACTATAAGCTTTTAAGGAACAACCATATTAGTTACATGGAATTTGAATCATGTTCGTCCCAGTAAAGCTACCAAGCTACAGCAAACAGTGCTGGAAGTAGCGTGCAATGACTGTAGTCCTTGAGCCTTAATAAACTGTGCTAAGAAGGTCATGGAATTCATCAGAAGCCTGTTCAATGGGAGAGCTGGTGATCTTTCTAACTGAAATAATAATAGTTGTTTTATGGAACAGAAATAGGCATCAATTCCAACTTTTGATCTAGTTTTGAACCAGCCCTGTTTTATGGTCACTCTCATTGTTTTTCATATGTCCATCTTTCTATATTGTTTGCCTATATATTGTATGCTGCCGGTTGCCGTTGTTCTCCAAAGCTGCCATCATGCTAGTTAGTTGCCATCCGCCATTAGGTCCAGCCCTTAATCTTCAGTGGTTATGCTGGCATGGTAATTGATGGGCATGTTTTTCTTGATGGTGAAGTGCTACCAGTGGCATATCACCATCTTTTCTGAGTCAGGTATCAAGAACCAACTTGAGATCCTAGTGCGTGTGGCTCTGTCATCAATTGCTTGAGTCTGGTCAGTGTCCTAGCGTGGTTTGTTTGAATAGTGCTACGTGGTTTGGTTATATTTTAGGAGTGGTTTAAATTTGATTCATTTTGTGTACAAGTATGGATTGTTTGTGCTGTGTAAGCGGTTCCATTTGTTGTTAGGAAAATAAAGTGGCAGGCGCCTTGTCATATATTTTAGACGTTCCTTTTTTTCTTCTTACTGCATTCAAATTTTATTTTTCCTTCGACGTTTATTAGCTTGAAATTCAAATTTTACAGCTCGTGTGATTATTTTATTTTCTCTCTGGCTCCAATTTTGGGTTTTCAATTTCTGGTATCTTTATTATTCATTTCATCTCATGCTTTCTTGAAAAAAAAAAAAATATAACGTGGTTCAACTGTATAACATATATCATGGAATATCAGACCGTAATAAGCTGGAGAACCCCCTGCCATCCGGTAGTGTTGAAGAGGTGGTTGATACCTTTCGGCATCCAGAAAATTTATAGATGGAACAGATCTGAAAGATATAGGTACTCTTGTTGTCACGTTGTTTAGTTATCGTTATTTATAAAATGTAGGGTCCATTGGACTGGTTAGAATTGCTCATAATTAATACCCACTTTCATGTACATCAATATTAAAAAAAAAAAATCATGAGGACTAAAATAATTAAAATTTTTAAATTATAGTTGTCTTTATAGCACATTTTAAATCGCCTAAAATAAAGATCAAATAAGATAATTATAAGTAATTTAATAAATATATATTAGTACTGTTAAACTTTCATAAAATTATAAAAATATCATGAAAGGGATATAATTTAAGAAATTTTCTGAATTTTCACTTAAATTTTATATTCTTTCTTTGAGAAACTCATTCCAAATGGAGTGGAAATATAATAGAAGTTAGAAAACTATTTTAGGTGGTTATCTGATTTTATCTCTTTAAATCTATTTAAGAAATTAATATAAGGATGATCGGCGATCGGCGGCCTGCTTCCCGCTACGGTCGAAGGCACCACTTGGATCCCCCCTTCGTAGCGGTGGAAAGGGGAGCCATTGGAATCGAAACGGTAACCGGAGCCACCTTCTTTGGTGCCCGGCCTCTCCCCCGGCCTCGTCGCCGCCACCGCATATGCTACAGGCATGAGGGGTTCGTTGAATGTATAGATAGCACCCACCTGTAAACCCAACAAACTTCAATGGCGCTTTGTTTTCTCCTTAAAAGCAGTTGATATGCAGCCACGTCAGTTAAATGTCGATATAGAAGCAACGTGGCACTGATCAAAACAACATCGTTGATGATGTGGCTCACCACATGTGGTGCTGCACGGGCTGACATATGCAGTGCTGCATGGGCTGACATATACAGACATGGCTATGGGCCCATATGGCAATCTACATGGCATATTGACATGTTATGCCGACATGGCACTGACATGTGCTAATGTTGAATGGGTACCACATTGATATAGCATGCCATGCACGTGAGATTTGATCATACTGGAGACAATTGCTTTGGATACAATATTAAGGAGCCTTACTCGATCATATTATTATAATGTATTCAAAAAAGATGAAGAGAAGAAGAAATATCTAACAACTTTAAGATAGTGTTTGACTTCACAAAGCTATCCTTGGATAAATGTACAGGATATCATTTATCCAGAAAATACTTGAGGGAATAAGCACATTTTTAAACTTACAATTCTGCCGTCAAGGGACAAGGGATAACTTTAGTTATTTTTGGATTTCCTAATGAATAAGTTCAGGGGATAAACCATTAACCATGGGTTATCCCTTCTGATAAAACTTTTTCAGACATATTCCTTCTAGTTATAGCTTTTACGGATAAGAAGGGATATCCAATATCACTTCTTATCCCTTATTTCAAACATTCCCTAAAGAATCATTGACAAATATCAATCTATTTTTGATACTCAAGACAGTTGTTATAGCCTAGCACTAATTAAGAGAGATAATTATCTCTGATCAATATAAAAAAAATAAGGGGGATCAATAGGATCAAAAATTGGTGAGGTAGGTGGATTTTGACAATCTAACTGATTTCAATCAATATTTACAAACCCTCAAAGTTCCAATAACTAAGAAAATGATAAAGAAAAGAATAAGATCACATGTGCTCTCATACCATATAAAGTTTTAGAAGAAGAAAGTATTATAGCTTCTGATATACATTTATATACAAGTATTTATAAAGAATTGCTAAATCTTTTTGATAAAAAAGATATATAATAATATTTATACTTTTTGATAAAAAAATATATATAATAATATTATAGAAAGGTTGAATATGTTGTTATGTGAAAATATCATAAAGATTATCTGATAAGAAAATAATTACAGTAAAATAAGCACAATATTCCATTATATGCCTCAAGATTTATGCAATCAACTTTAATAAAATACTTGGCTTGTACGCTGTGTGCAACACGTTTTCATGCTCCCTCTCTATCTCTCTTTCTCGTAACGATGGAAATTAAACCAGCTGTCTAACGCACGTCTGAATGACTGGGATGAGAGAATTGGTCGGTGGTGTCTTGTTCGTCATGAATTGGCATGACCACCAAAGACCGGGAGTTTTTTTTTAATAATGGTGGAAATTAAACCAGCTGATCTTCTCGTGTCTGAATGATAGGGATGGTCGAAGGTCAGTAGAGTCTTGTTCGTCATGGACTGCCATGACCACCAGAGAGTGGTATCAGAGCTTTATGTTTTTTGAGAGGATCAATTTTGAGGGAGATGGTCAACGATGGTGTGCATATTCAAGTTCCCAAGCTTACTAAGGAGAACTATGGGAATTGGTGTATCCAAATGAAGTCCTTATTTGGCTCACAAGATATATGGGAAATTGTTCAAGATGACTACACCGAGCCTACAGTAGAGCAAGAAAGAGGGTACAATCAAGTACAAAACGATATTTTTAGGGGCTTAAGGAGAAGAGACAAAAAAGCTTTGTTCCAATTATATCAAGCTTTAGATGATGTGACATTTAAGAGAATTGCTGAAGCAACCTCTGCAAATCAAGCTTGGAATACTCTTTCTACTATCTTTAAAGCAGAAGAAAGGTGAAGCGAATCCGGCTTCAACAATTGCGGGGAGAATTTGAAGTTACCACCATGAAGGAAACGGAAAACATCTTTGACTACTTTTCTCGGATATTGGTTATTGTAAACCAATTGAAAAGAAATGGAGAGAAGGTAGAAGATGTTCGAGTGGTGGAGAAGATACTTCGGTCTTTGACACCGAGGTTTGAGTATATTGTTATCTCCATTGAAGAAGCTAATGATGTTGATACACTCTCTATCAATGCGTTGATGGGCAAACTTCAAATTCATGAACAAATGATAAAAAAAATGAAGCACATAATACGGAGCAAATACTTCAATCCAAGGTGGAGGCAAAAGACCAAAAAGAGAAAGATCAAGTGCTTCAATTGGCCTATAGTAACAAAAGAGATGACGACAACAACTATCGTGGTGGCCGTGGTGGCAGAAGCAACTACCATGGTCGTGGTCGAAGCCATGGCCGTGGTCAAAGAAGCTATAATGATGGAGGAGGCCAAAGCTCAAATTTCAACAATAAAAGAGGTGGCAAAAGAGGTGGACATGGACGAGATAGAAGATCAATTAGAGGTTGTAACCAATCAAGATCCAATGTTCAATGCTATAATTGTTAAAAATATGGACACTATAGCTATGAGTGTTGGAACAATAAGCAAAGCAACAACATTGAATCGAACAACCAAGAAGTAGAACCAACACTTCTTTTGTCATGCCAAGAAGATGGAGACTTAAAGAATATATGGTTTCTTGACTCAGGAGCCTCAAACTATATGTGTGGAAGAAAAGAGCTATTTGTGAAATTGCAAGAAGGGAAGTTTTGTGATGTGAAGTTTGGGGATCTCTCCAAAGCTCCTATCAAAGGAAGAGGTAAAATCATGATTTGGCAAAAGAATGGTAAACCTGATTTCATTTCTAATGTTTATTATGTGCCAAGTTTGAAGAGTAATATTCTAAATATTAGCCAACTGTTAGAGAAGGGTTATGCAATTCATATGGAAGGACTATCTCTAACTCTAAAAGATTGGAATGAAAAGCTGATCACTCGTATCCAGATGGCAAAGAACATGATGTTTCCTCTTATCTTAAAGACGGAAGCACAAAATTGCTTGCAAGTGGATATCAAGGACCCTTCCTGGCTTTGGCATCTCAGGTTTGGACATTTAAATTTTAGAAGTTTGAAATTACTATCTAATAAAGGAATGGTGAAAGGTCTTCTACATAAATTATCCAAATGAAGTTTCTGAGAAGTGCACACTAGCTAAACATGCAAGAGCTCCCTTCAAAAGTAGAAAATCTTGGAAAGCAACAAAACCATTACAACTAGTGCATACTGATATATGTGGACCTCTTTCAGAATCTTGTGGTGGTAACAAATATTTATAACATTTGTTGATGACTTTAATAGAAAGTTATGTGTTTATTTTCTTAAAGAAAAGTCGGCTGCACTCTTTATGTTTAAATATTTTAAATCTTTGGTTGAAAAAGAAAGTAACAATAAAGTGCAGATTTTGAGATTTGATAGAGGCAGAGAATATATGTCAAATGCTTTTAGAAGCTATTGTGATGAAGAAGGAGTTCGACATCAATTCACCGCTCCGTACTCTCCACAACAAAATGGAGTGGCTGAGAGAAAGAACCGGACCATTCTTGACATGACTAGAAGCACGTTGAAAGAGAAGAACCTTTCTGAGCATTTTTGGGCTGAAGGGGTGGCATGTGCAGCATATCTTTCAACCGAAGCCCAACAAAAGCCATCAAAGGTATGACACCAGAAGAAGCTTGGAGTGGCTACAAACCAGGAGTAAGCCATATGAAGATTTTTGGGTGTATTGCCTATGCCCAAGTACCACAAGAGAAGAGGAAGAAGCTTGATGATTGAAGCCAAAAATGCATCTTTATAGGATATAGTGAGCGATCCAAAGCCTACCAATTGTATAATCCAATAACAAATAAGGTCATCATCAGTCGGGATGTGATTTTCAATGAAGATGGAGTATGGGATTGGAATGGCAAAGATTCTCATATCAAATATGTAACACTTTATAATGAAGCCGAGGAGAATACAAATGAGGAAGCTACTCAACCAATCTTGTCACCAGCAAGATTATCTTCATCACCACAAGTTACACCGACTTCCTCAAGAAGTTCTATAAGCCCTGAAGAGTCAATAAGAAAGTTTAGAAGTATTAGTGATCTTTATGATGAAACAGAAGAAGTTGAACAAGTTGATTTATATTGTTTATTTGCTGATATTGAACCTCTAACATTTGATGAAGCAATGCAGAAAGTTGAATGGAGAAAAGCAATGAAGGAGGAGATTCTTGCCATAGAAAAGAATAATTCTTGGGAGTTGACTTCACTTCCAAAAGGACAAAAGGCGATAGGTATCAAATGGGTGTATAAAGTGAAGCGCACTGCTAATGGAGAGGTAGAAAAATGCAAAGCTCATTTGGTTGCCAAAGGTTACAAGCAAAAGAAAGGGCTCGACTATGACGAAGTTTTCACATATGTAGCCCATTTTGATTCAATAAAGCTCATTTTCTTACTTGCATCTCATCACAAGTGAAAATATATCAAATGGATGTAAAGTCGGCATTTCTTAATGGCTACCTTGAAGAAGAAGTCTATATTGAGTAACCTGAGGGCTATATTCATAAAGGCATGGAAGATAAAGTGTACAAGTTACACAAAGCTTTGTATGGATTAAAGCAAGCACCGAGAGCTTGGAATGCTCAAATTGATCACTATCTTCAAGATTGTGGTTTCAACAAATGCTCCTATGAACATGCTATTTATGTAAAGAGAAAAGAAGATGATATTTTAATTATATTTCTATATGTGGATGACTTACTTGTGACAGGTAATTGCATGAAAATGATATATGGGTTCAAAGCAACCATGAGCAAGGAGTTCGAAATGACGGGAGTAGACTTGATGTCTTATTTTCTTGGCATTGAAGTAAGGCAAAGTGAAGATGTCATCTTCATTTCTCAAAAAGTTATGCTAGAAACATTCTATAAAAATTCAAAATGGAGTGCTGCAAAGAAGTAAACACCCCAGTTGCTTATGAAGCCAAGCTTAGTAAAGAAGGAGAAGAAAGGAGGTGAACTCATCTCTCTTCAAAAACCTTGTTGGAAGTCTTCGTTATCTTACTATAAGCCAACCTGATATTGTCTATGGAGTTGGTTTGATTAGTAGATATATGGAACATCCAAAGGAGTCACACTGGATGGCAGCAAAAAGGATTCTAAGATACCTCAAAGGAACTCTTGATCATGAGTATGTTGCAGCAGCATCATGTGCTTGTGAGGCCATATGGTTGCACAACTTATTGAAAGAATTGAGTCATTCACAAAAGGAGCCTGTGAAGATATATGTTGATAATAAGTCTACTATTGAACTAGCTAAGAATCCAATTCAACATGGAAGAAGCAAACACAATGACACAAGATTTTATTTTCTTCGTGATCAAGTTAAGAAAGGCATTGTGAAAGTTGTGTACTGTAAATCAAATGAGCAAATTGCTGATGTATTTATAAAATCACTCAAAGGTGAAGATCTTCAAAAGCTGAGAAAGATGCTTGGAGTCATGGCACCAAGAAAAAATAAGTTTACGGGAGGAAATGTTAGAATATTAAACTTGTTTTAATGCACTTTTGAAAGATCAAAGACTTCATGGAGAAAGAAGAGTCACTCTTGAAAAGACCAAAGGCTTCATGGGAGAAATGAAGAGTCATTTTGAAAAGATAAGATGGTTCAGAAATTTAAAATTGACTCTTAGTATTTTATAATTGACTCTTAATTTTCTGCAAATGTCTTTTAGTTTTTCTATGCATGCATTAAATAGTGGTATATAAAAGGACATCTAGATATTTATAAATATGGGAGGTGTTTGCATGAAATGTAGAAAAAGAAGAAGATGATGATGAAAATAGAGAGAGATCCAAAAGATGTATTCCCTCTAACATCTCCATAATAAGAGAGTGTTATTTTTATTGAAAGTATTCTCCACTTCTATCAATCTGGTATCAAAGCTTCTTGTGTGCCAACCTTGTTTCCAACACAGAGGATAGGAGTTTTTTTTTTAATAATAATGATGTTGGGCTAATACGGTACTATTAAGGTTTAAATTAAGTTAATTTATATTGAACTGAGTGTAAGTTTAAGAATTAAGATTAAATTAAATCATAAATTTATATAGATTTAAAGGTTATTTTAATTTTATTAGGTTAGTATATGATAGTTTTTATTGAGTCTGAACCAATTAGGCATCTATTTAAACCTTAATTTTAGGGTTTGAATGAATAAGAATAATTTTTTTTAGAATAATTTTTTCTCTTTTTCCTCCGTCTTTCTTTCTCTTTCCTCATCTTCCCCTCTTCTACCGTCACGGTAGGATCCCAGGCTTTCGTGCAGGTAGGGGAGGCATCTTCTCTTCACGTTCGGATCAAAGATCCATCGTGTCACGAGTTTATTTCTTCCCGTCACGGTCCTCTTCGTGGGACGTTTCGAGTTGAGCCCAGGAACGAAGACTTTTCACGGAAGGTGAGGGACTCACGGACGTGCTTCGTCAACTCGTGGAGGAGAGCGCGGGTTGCTTAGTGGACGAAGCGATTTCTCTGGGAAGAAAAAGGATCAAAAAATCGTGTCACGAGTTTATTTCTTTCCGCCACGGTCCTCTTCGCGAGTTGAGCCCAGGAACATAGATTTTTCACGGAAGTTGACGCACGGCACGGAGATTTTTCACGGAAGGAGACGCACGGCTTTGTGGAAGAAGGGGATTCACGCGTGGAGTCAACTCGTGGAGGAGAGCGTGGGTTGCTTAGTGGACGGAAGTTGACGCACGGCACGGAGATTTTTCATGGAAGGTGACGCACGGCTTTGTCGAAGAAGGGGGATTCACGCGTGGAAGTCAACTCGTAGAGGAGAGCGTGGTTGCTTAGTGGACGAAGCGATTTTGAAAAAAAAAGCTGCGCGTGATTCGAACCCGTGACAAAAAGGTTTAAAAAAATTTAATTTATCACTGTACCAATTTGATTAATAAAAAAAATAAAAGTTCAAAATATTTCTTGAAGAGATCCTACTATTCAACCCTTTAATTAACAGGTGGAAATTAAACCAGCTGTTCTTCTCGTGTCTGAATGATAGGGACGACCGAAGGTCAGTAGAGTCTTGTTCGTCATGAACTGGCATGGCCGCCAGAGGNTTTACTTCGACTTGATGCTCAGGGGATGTAAGTATATATTAATTACAAATATTTGTTAATGTTTTTAAGTCATTAACTTATAAACTTGCATTTTTTTAACAGATTCATTGAGCAGCATCATGTCTCCAGCCACATCAGCGCCGTTTTCAGAGGCGTGCAGATCCCAGTGGCTACGATTGGCGCCACGTATCGTCGGCCACGAGGGAGTTTTATTTTTCTGAGTTTCAGGTAAACTTATTAAATACAATTTAGCAGTGATATATAATTCTTTAAAGTTAATAAATTTAGAAACTAACTGTTTATTTTAATGCAAAAAAAATTTACGTGGGATCCTGCCACCATGATGCCATTAGGGCAGCATGGGAGGCTCTGACGCGACGCCGATACTCCGACATGCTTCATCGTTGGAGGTCGTCGGGTCAGCGTCCTGCGCACGTGCCAGAGGGTATTTGGCACGAGTGGCAGCAGGCCTGGGAGTCCGATGGCTGGCGCAGGAGGTCCGCATCAGCCAGCACGAACCGCCGATCTGAGAAGGGCGGTCGTGGCACGGGTCTCTCCTGTCATACATCGGGCTCCATTTCAATTCAGGAGCACAGACGGCGTATGGTAAGAAAACATAAATATTTTAATTACTATTTTAGTTCTTTACAATATTTTATTAATATCATTTTTTTATTGTTATAGACTGAGCAGGAGGGCGGAGATCCTGGTGAGTTTCGTCTATTCAGGGCGACACACACCAGGAGGGACGGCTCCTGGGTCGATACGCGATCACGGGAGGTTGCGGTAAGAAATTAGATTTATGTAGTATCTATTTAATTTTTAAAATTTATTTCTAGAAATTTATTAACTCATTTATTATTGATTTCATAATTTCAAGGCACGAGTCGACGAGCTTCGATCCCAGGCATCACAGGTCGACTCTACTGATGGGGAGACGCCCGTCGAACTCTCAGCAGATGAGAGTCGACGTGTGTTTTTGGAGGCTGTTGGTGCCCAGCCACGAGACCGCAGGGTCTATGGTATGGGCACTAGAGCTTCTACATTTTTTCCCCATCAAGCCTCCAGCTCGCGAGTTCCTGCTGATCTTCCTCCCGAGCGTATAGTTGAGCTTCGCAGATCTATTGCAGAGGAGCTTCGCCAGGATTACGAGCAGGATTTTGAGGATCGTATGCGAGGCCGGGATCAGGAGGTTGCTGACATGCGAGATGAGATGCACTATTTGCGGGATATGGTTAGACGTTTGTCGCAGAGTCTTCAGCCTCCACAGCCTCCACAGCATCCACAGCCTTCACGTGATCATTCAGATTCTTGATGTATTTTTTTTTTTTTTATGTTGTAAAAACTTTTAAATTTTAATATATAAATTATTTTTTGAAATTTATTATTGTTTAGATTGAGTGAAAAATGTTTGTATCAATATTTAGATTTAACGAAATTTTATTAATCGTTTTAATTTTTAATCATTTAAATATTTTTTTAAAAAAATTTTCGACGCTCTGCGACGCATAAAAATGCGTCGCAATATTTAAAATTAAATTTTTTAAAAAAATTAATTATTAAATATTGCGACGCATCAAATTGCGTCGCAATATTTAAAATTAATTTTTAAAAATTACAAATCTGTTAATAAATATTGCGACGCATCAAATTGCGTCGCAATAATAAAAATTAATTTTTAAAAAAAAAAATTATTATTAAATATTGCGACGCATTAATTGGGTCGCAATATTTAATAATAAATTTTTTGTTTTAAAATTTAATTTTAAATATTGCGATGCAATTTTATGCGTCGCAATATTTATTAATAAATTTTTAATTTTTAAAAATTAATTATTAAATATTGCGATGCAATAAATTGCGTCGCAATATTTAATAATTAATTTTTTTTAAAAATTTAATTTTTATTATTGCGACGCAATTTTATGCGTCGCAGAGCGTCGCAATTGCGTCGCAATATTGCGACGCATTGCGACAAAAGAGTATTGCGACGGGGAGTTGAGCGACGCCATCATTGCGTCGCTAAACATGGTATAGCGACGCAATAGCGACGCATTTTGGCATCGCAATATTTTAATTTCTTGTAGTGCTTGTTATCAGCTAACACCTACTTATGTTCTATAGCTGAAGCCAATGTAAAATTTATGTATTTCTTTTTGCATAACAATATCGATTTGGCTGATGGATGGGGAGAGGAAGATGTCATTTTTCTTACAATAATGGCAAGGAAATAAATAAAAAAATATTTAAATAGCCAAGATTAAGTATCTAAGATAATTTCTTCAAAGTAATATTAGAGATGTCGTAAATAAGAATGCTCGATGAATGAGAATTCATAGTAATCACCCTTGCATCGTTGATATAATGCTTAATGGGCATGAGAATTACAATCAGAGCCAAATTATAATATTTTAAATGTGAAAAAAATAAAGAAAACTTTTTAATAGGAAAACTTTACGAAAATCGTAGGAAAAGGTTTAGAAAGAAATTAATATCTGAGTAATTTTGTTAAAAAAATTGTTGAAAAGGAAAAATCTTTTCCTATGATTTTCAAAAAATCGTAGGGAAAGGCTGGTTTGTTCTTAGTGAATTTTTTTTTTTTTTTATTTTTTGGAGGCAAAACTTTTGCCAATTTTTTTTATAACAAGCCTTTCCCTACGATTTTTATGAAAAATTGTAGGGAAAGGGTGGTTTGTTTTTAGTTAATTTTTATTTTTTTTTTATTTTTTTGGAGGCAAAACTTTCATCAAATTTTTTTTTCGTAAGAAGCCTTTCCCTATGATTTTCATAAAAATCATAGGGAAAGCGGTGGAAAAGGATTGTAGCTAAAGTCCTTTGCCTATGAGTTAATTAAACTCGTGGGCAAAGGAGCATTTCCCTGGAAAGGGTTAACAAAATCTTCCAAACGCCCCGACTTTCGTCACTCTGCTGGCCTAACTCCCTAACTCCTTCGCCTCTGCCCTCCGCCTCGCATCGTCGCCATCGGATGCCTAGTTCCGCCTCTGCCCTCCGCCTCTACCCTTTGCGTTGCATCGTCGCCAGCCAGGTGTCAAGTTCCGTCTCTGCCTTAAATCCCTAGTTCCATCCTTACTCCCGAGGACCGCCTTGCATCGTTGCCGGGTGCCGAGTTCCGCCTCTGCCCTAAGTCCCGAGGAAAGCCCATGTTTCATCATGTTTCCTCTTTTCTTCTTTGTTTGAAAGATTAAGAAATCTCAGACAGCATTCTCACTATTTCTTAGCCGAGTTCCATTTCATCCTTTATTGTTGTAAAATCTGGTTTCTTAGTGTATTTCTTAGCATTTGAGGCTCGTAAAATCATCAAATCTAGGCATGTTAGCAGAAGCAAAAGCTTAATCACTCTGTCTCTCTATGAGTTGTTAGGATTTTTATGCTTCTTTCTATGCCTGACAAGCCTATTGGTTCTCCTTAAAGTATTCCAATAGGCTTGATGGTGAAGTGCTACCAGTGGCATATCACCATCTTTTCTGAGTTAGGTATCAAGAACCAACTTGAGATCCTAGTGCGTGTGTGGCTCTGTCATCAATTGCTTGAGTCTGGTCAGTGTCCTAGCGTGGTTTGTTTGAATAGTGCTACGTGGTTTGGTTATATTTTAGGAGTGGTTTAAATTTGATTCATTTAGTGTACAAGTATGGATTGTGTGCTGTGTAAGCGGTTCCATTTGTTGTTAGGAAAATAAAGTGGCAGGCGCCTTGTCATATATTTTAGACGTTCCTTTTTTTCTTCTTGCTGCGTTCAAATTTTATTTTCCCTTCGACGTTTATTAGCTTGAAATTCAAATTTTACAGCTCGTGTGATTATTTTATTTTCTCTCTGGCTCCAATTTTGGGTTTTCAATTTCTGGTATCTTTATTATTCATTTCATCTCATGCTTTCTTGAAAAAAAAAAAAAAATTAACGGGGTTCAACCCAACTAGTTACATTTAGAGGAAGTACGTTGGATGAACTCAACCATAACGAAATGTAACGGTAAATTCTCAGATCCAGTGGTCAATATTCTTTACTGCAGGTATGTGGGCTGCAAACCTGCGTGGCTTTTAATTGTCTAACTTCTTTGGAATTATGAGACGTACGTCTGAAATTAGATTAAGGGCTCCACTGTATAACAGATATCATGGAATATCAGACCGTAATAAGAGGTGGTTGATGTTGCGGCCAAATCACTTGTGATGAGCGTTGGGTGAACTAAGGTCTCCATGGGCCTTCAGAAACACGAGGAGGTCGCCTTCTTCCTCTGAAAGCCTGCAAAAAATCCCGGGCCAGTAGTTCCAGCAGGGACCCTCCGACGCTCAAGTCAGTGGTCTGTAGAACAGGAGTTTTATAATCAGGTAATATTTTAGAGAGAGGGAGAGAGAGATCTTCCTTTCATGTAGGGTTGGATACCATCGCGTAGCCTCTTATTTTGCTCTCCAGAGTAATGCTGCATGTATGAAGTGCTGGCAAGTGATGGGAGAAGACCAGGACAGCCATCTAGCCGAGGGGGCTTTGAGAGGAGCTCGGCTGGGAGCTGGGGATGGCTTACTGTGAGGCCTTTGCGGGAGACTTCACGGTCTCTTTCCCCTGTGCCGAAGCCCTATTACGTGTATGCAATCTCAAGCATGTAACGTACTTGGACGAGGCCGGCTGATGAGGAAGTCAGGAGCAGAGGTTCGTGGCCGACGAAGTCAGGGCCGGGGTGCAGATCTACATGGGATGACCGGAAGAAGTGGAGCTGGGGGCTGCTCAGGATAGTCGGTGATATCCATTGCTTCGTGCTGAGCAGAGCTGAGGGAGACGTCGGCCTCCTGAGGCCAATGGGAGCCTGTGTGAATTCATGAAGTATGTCTCTGTGTCTTGCAAGCTTTTGGGTTACAGAGGTGGTAGGTGCTGCTGATGCAGCACATCGACTCATTGCATCATTAATATCCAGTAGCTTCTCTAGTAATGACTGGATTTCCATTTCCATAGACTTCCATGATCTGCTGGATGCAACAGGTGAACTATTGTCCACATAACCAGAAGAGTGAGTGAATCGGGCACCGAGTTTGCCGTAGGAGGAGAGCTTGACGTCGAGATCGCCCTCAACCTTTCTTGCCTCTTTGCGAAGCTCCTCCCACCCCGATTCCTGGAGCTCCAAAGTCGAATCCCCATCACCTTCTTCTCTTATCTTCCTCTCCTAATGCTCCTCTTCTTCTCATGGCGGCGGCGACCGTGAGGGGCGGGCTTTGCCATCCGGCGCCGGCGGCGGCGATTTTTTCTCCCTTTGTTTGATCGTTGCGGCGTCAGCAGCGATGCCGTTGAGCAGCGTGGGATTTTCTCGCCCAGCGACTTTTTTCCTTTCGATTGCTGCAATTTGCCTACTGTTTTATGGTGGGCGAGTTGGCCGTAGATGGCTGTGGGGGTTGGAATGGAGAAAGCCTCCTCCCTCTCCAGCTTCAGGAGCGTTTTTATATATAAAGGATCGGCCCCCCTCTGGAGGAGAGGGCGGCTGGAGCTTTATCTGGCCGTTGCGAGAGCGGGGAATTCCCCAGTTTATCGGGAGGGAAGTAGGGGCATTGCAATCAAGTCGGTTGGCCTAGGCTCTCGAAGATCGTGGTCAATTTTAGAACAAACTGCCGCTCATGGGTTTGTTAAATGGCCTTATCAGATGTCCCCACACTTTTTGAGCTTGGTTAATGCTCGATATACATGCTCAAGAAGTGTAAAATTTTAGTGAATTACCTGCCACTCAGAAGTATTGTATGTTAAGTTTTTGTGGGGGGCGCTTGTCAACTGTGAGTTGGGGAGTTGGCTTCTCCCAGCTGTGAGTTGTCTTGGGTCTTCTTGACTCGATACGAAGTCGGGCCTCCGATGCCGACGCTGAGTCGGGCTTCTAGTACCGACACTGAGTCGGGTTTCCATTGCGACGCTGAGTCGGGTTAAGTGCCGACGCTGAGTAGGTCTTCAAGTGTCGACGTGAGTCGGGCTTAGGTGCCGAGGAGAGACTCGGGCTTAGAGTGCCGACGTGAAGTCGAGCTTGAGGGCCGAGGGGAGACTCGGGCTTAGATGCCGACGCGGAGTCGGGCTTGAGTGCCGAGGTAGACTCGGGCTTAAGTGCCGATATGGAATCGGGCTTAAGTGCCGAGGAGAGACTCGGGCTTAGAGTGCCGACGTGAAGTCGAGCCTGAGGGCCGAGGGGAGACTCGGGCTTAGAGTGCCGACGTGAAGTCGAGCCTGAGGGCCGAGGGGAGACTCGGGCTTAGAGTGCCGACGCGGAGTCGGGCTTGAGTGCCGAGGGGAGACTCGGGCTTAGAGTGCCGACGCGGAGTCGAGCTTGAGTGCCGAGGGAAGACTCGGGCTTAGATTGCCGATGCGGAGTCGGGCTTGAGTGCCGAGGAGAGACTCGGGCTTAGAGTGCCGACGTGAAGTCGAGCCTGGAGTGCCGACGTGGAGTTAGGCTTGAGTGCCGAGGGGAGACTCGGGCTTAGAGTGCCGACGTGGAGTCGGGCTTAGAGTGCCGATGCGGAGTCGGCTTGAGTGCCGAGGGGAGACTCGGGCTTAGAGTGCCGACGCGGAGTCGGGCTTAGAGTGCCGACGTGGAGTCGGGCTTAGGTGCCGAGGGGAGACTCGGGCTTAGAATGCCGACGTGGAATCGGGCTTAGAGTGCCGACGTGGAGTCGGGCTTGAGTGCCGAGGGGAGACTTGGGCTTAGAGTGCCGACGCGGAGTCGGCTTAGAGTGCCGACGTGAAGTCGAGCCTGGAGTGCCGACGTGGAGTCGGGCTTGAGTGCCGAGGGGAGACTCGGGCTTAGAGGGCCGACGCGGAGTCGGGCTTAGAGTGCCGACGCGGAGTCGGGCTTGAGTGCGAGGGGAGACTCGGGCTTAGAGTGCTGACGCGGAGTCGGGCTTGAGTGCCGAGGGGAGACTCGGGCTTAGAGTGCCGACGCGGAGTCGGGCTTAGAGTGCCGATGTGGAGTCGGGCTTAGGTGCCGAGGGGAGACTCGGGCTTAGAGTGCCGATGTGGAATCGAGCTTAGGTGCCGAGGGGAGACTCGGGCTTAGAGTGCCGACGTGGAATCGGGCTTAGGTGCCGACGCGGAGTCGGGCTTGAGTGCCGAGGGGAGACTCGGGCTTGGAGGGCCGACGCGAAGTCGGGCTTAGAGTGCCGATGCGGGTCGGGCTTAGAGTGCCGACGTGGAGTCGGGCTTGAGTGCCGAGGAGAGACTCGGGCTTAGAGTGCCGACGTGAAGTCGAGCCTGAGGGCCGAGGGGAGACTCGGGCTTAGAGTGTCGACGCAGAGTCGGGCTTGAGTGCCGAGGAGAGACTCGGGCTTAGAGTGCCGATGCGGAGTTGGGCTTGAGTGCCGAGGGGAGACTCGGGCTTAGAGTGCCGACGTGAAGTTGAGGGCCGAGAGACTCGGGCTTAGGGTGCCGACGCCGAGTGCCAAGGAGAGACTCGGGCTTAGAGTGCCGTGAAGTCGAGAGTGCCGACATGGAGTCGGGCTTGAGTGCCGAGGGGAGACTCGAGCTTAGAGTGCCGATGCGGAGTCAGGCTTAGAGTGAGTCGGGCTTGAGTGTGAGGGAAGACTCGGGCTTAGAGTGCCGACGTGGAGTCGGGCTTAGGTGCCGAGGGGAGACTCGGGCTTTGAGACTCGGGCTTAGAGTGCCGACATGGAGTCGGGCTTGAGTGCCGAGGGGAGACTCGGGCTTAGAGTGCCGACGCGGAGTCGGGCTTAGAGTCGGGAGTGCCGAGGGGAGACTCGGGCTTGGACGTGCCGACGTGGAGTCGGGCTTAGGTGCAGGGGAGACTCGGGCTTAGAGTGCCGTCGTGGAATCGGGCTTAGGTGCCGAGGGGAGACTCGGGCTTAGAGTGCCGACGTGGAATTGGGCTTAGGTGCCGACGCGGAGTCGGGCTTGAGTGCCGAGGGGAGACTCGGGCTTAGAGTGCCGATGCGGAGTCGGGCTTGAGTGCGAGGAGAGACTCGGGCTTAGAGTGCCGACGTAGCTTGGAGTGCCGACGAGTCGGGCTTGAGTGCCGAGACTCGGGCTTAGAGTGCCGACGGAGTCGGGCTTGAGTGCCGGAGCTTAGAGTGCCGACGTGGAGTCGGGCTTAGAGTGCCGACGTGGAGTCGGGCTTAGAGGGAGACTCGGGCTTATGCGACTCGGGCTTAGAGTGCCGACGTGGAATCGGGCTTAGAGTGCCGAGGGGAGACTCGGGCTTAGAGTACCGACGGAGTCGGGCTTAGAGTGCCGACATGGAGTCGGGCTTAGATGCCGAGGGGAGACTCGGGCTTAGAGTGCCGACGCGAGTCGGGCTTAGAGTGCCGACGTGGAGTCGGCTTAGGTGCCGAGGGGAGACTCGGGCTTGAGTGCCGATGTGGAATCGAGAGTGGAGACTCGGGCTTAGAGTGCCGTGGAGTCGGGCTTGAGTGCCGAGGGAGACTCGGGCTTAGAGTGCCGACGCGGAGTCAGGCTTAGAGTGCCGACGACGTGGAGTCGGGCTTAGAGTGCCGACGTGGAGTCGGGCTTAGAGTGCCGAGAGTCGGGCAGGTGCCGAGGGGAGACTCGGGCTTAGAGTGCCGACGTGGAATCGGGCTTAGGTGCCGAGGGGAGACTCGGGCTTAGAGTGCCGACGTGGAATTGGGCTTAGGTGCCGACGCGAAGTCGGGCTTGAGTGCCGAGGGGAGACTCGGGCTTGGAGTGCCGACGCGGAGTCGGGCTTAAGTGCCGAGGGGAGACTCGGGCTTAGAGTGCCGACGCGGAGTCGGGCTTGAGTGCCGAGGAGAGACTCGGGCTTAGAGTGCCGACGTGAAGTCGAGCCTGGAGTGCCGACGTGGAGTCGGGCTTGAGTACCGAGGGGAGACTCGGGCTTAGAGTGCCGACGCGGAGTCGGGCTTAGAGTGCCGACGCGGAGTCGGGCTTGAGTGCCGAGGGAAGACTCGGGCTTAGAGTGCCGACGCGGAGTCGGGCTTAGAGTGCCGACATGGAGTCGGGCTTAGGTGCCGAGGGAGACTCGGGCTTAGAGTGCCGACGTGGAATCGGGCTTAGAGTGCCGACGTGGATTCGGGCTTGAGTGCCGAGGGGAGACTCGGGCTTAGTGTGCCGACGCGGAGTCGGGCTTAGAGTGCCGACGTGGAGTGGGCTTAGATGCCGAGGGGAGACTCGGGCTTAGAGTGCCGACGCGGAATCGGGCTTAGAGTGCCGACGTGGAGTCGGGCTTAGGTGCCGAGGGGAGACTCGGGCTTAGAGTGCCGACGTGGAATCGGGCTTAGAGTGCCGATGTGGAGTCGGGCTTGAGTGCCGAGGGGAGACTCGGGCTTAGAGTGCCGACGCGGAATCGGGCTTAGATGCCAACGTGGAGTCGGGCTTAGGTGCCGAGGGGAGACTCGGGCTTAGAGTGCCGACGTGGAATCGGGCTTAGAGTGCCGATGTGGAGTCGGGCTTGAGTGCCGAGGGGAGACTCGGGCTTAGAGTGCCGACGCGGAGTCGGGCTTACAGTGCCGACATGGAGTCGGGCTTAGGTGCCGAGGGGAGACTCGGGCTTAGAGTGCCGACGTGAAATCGGGCTTAGGTGCCGAGGGGAGACTCGGGCTTAGAGTGCCGACGTGGAATCGGGCTTAGGTGCCGATGCGGAGTCGGGCTTGAGTGCCGAGGGGAGACTCGGGCTTGGAGTGCGACGTGGAGTCGGGCTTAGATCGCCGATGCGGGGTGGGGCTTAGAGTGCCGACGTGGAGTCGGGCTTGAGTGCCGACGTGGAATCAGGCTTAGGTGCCGAGGGGAGACTCGGGCTTAGAGTGCCGATGTGGAATCGGCTTAGGTGCCGACGCGGAGTCGGGCTTGGAGTGCCGACTCGGAGTCGGGCTTAGAGTGCCGACGTGAAGTCGGGCTTAGTGCCGAGGGGAGACTCGGTCTTAGAGTGCCGACGCGGAGTCGGGCTTAGAGTGTCGAAGTGGAGTCGGGCTTAGGTGCCGAGGGGAGACTCGGGCTTAGAGTGCCAACGTGGAATCGGGCTTAGAGTGCCGACGTGGAGTCGGGCTTGAGTGCCGAGGGGAGACTCGGGCTTAAATTGCCGACGCGGAGTCGGGCTTAGAGTGCCGACGTGGAGTCGGGCTTAGGTGCCGAGGGGAGACTCGGGCTTAGAGTGCCGACGTGGAATCGGGCTTAGGTGCCGAGGGGAGATTCGGGCTTAGAGTGCCGACATGGAATCGGGCTTAGGTGCCGACGCGGAGTCGGGCTTGAGTGCCGAGGGGAGACTCGGGCTTGGAGTGCCGATGCGGAGTCAGGCTTAGAGTGCCGATGCGGGGTCGGGCTTAGAGTGCCGACGTGGAGTCGGGCTTGAGTGCCGAGGGGAGACTCGGGCTTAGAGTGCCGACGTGAAATCGGGCTTAGGTGCCGACACAGAGTCGGGATTGAGTGCCGAGGGGAGACTCGGGCTTGAAGTGCCAACGTAGAGTCGGGCTTGAAGTGCCAACGTAGAGTCGGGCTTGAGACGCCGACGCAGAGTCGGGCTTCTAGTGCTAACACGATGTCAGGCCTTTGGATGGCTTAAAGTAACTAGTAATGTGTTGCAAGTGTATAATTTAAACAAAGGTATTACCCGATTGGCCGTTGACCGCTGATATAGAGTTGAAGCCGCTGGGGCTGAGATAAAGCCGTTGAGGCTGTGATGAAACCGCTGAGGCAAAGTTGAGGTCGTCGAGAGCCTTTTGAACCTCGAAGGGTGACCAGAGAGTCGCGGTGATGGGACCATGCTCGGGAGCCTTTAACCCCGGAGGGTGACCTGAGGGTGTTTGAACCATGCTCAAGGTCCTTTTGAACCCGAAGGGTGACCCGAGAGTCGCTGTGATGGGACCATGCTCGGGAGCCTTTAACCCCGGAGGGTGACCTGAGGGTGTTTGAACCATGCTCAGGGTCCTTTTGAACCCGAAGGGTGACCCGAGAGTCGCTGTGATGGGACCATGCTCGGGAGCCTTTAACCCCGGAGGGTGACCTGAGGGTGTTTGAACCATGCTCAGGGTCCTTTTGAACCCCGAAGGGTGACCCAGAGTCGCTGTGGGAGGACCATGCTCGGGAGCCTTTAACCCCGGAGGGTGACCTGAGGGTGTTTGAACCATGCTCAGGGTCCTTTTGAACCCCGAAGGGTGACCCGAGAGTCACTGTGGGAGGACCATGCTCGGGAGCCTTTAACCCCGGAGGGTGACCTGAGGGTGTTTGAACCATGCTCAGGGTCCTTTTGAACCCCGAAGGGTGACCCGAGAGTCGCTGTGGGAGGACCATGCTCGGGAGCCTTTAACCCGGAGGATGACCTGAGGGTGTTTGAACCATGCTCAAGGTCCTTTTGAACCCCGAAGGGTGACCAGAGAGTTGCTGTGATGGGACCATGCTCGGGAGCCTTTAACCCCGGAGGGTGACCTGAGGGTGTTTGAACCATGCTCAGGGGCCTTTTGAACCTCGAAGGGTGACACGAGAGTCGCTGTGGGAGGACCATGCTCGGGAGCCTTTAACCCCGGAGGGTGACCTGAGAGTTGAGAGTCGTCAGGTGCCTTTTTCTTTGCGCCAACTATCTTTGCTGCCAACGATGGGGTTAGTCTTTGTCCTTTTGTGCCGAGCTGGCCTCGGGCTTTTGGTGCCGACCGGGGTCGGGCTTTGGGATGCTGACGCGAGGTTGGTCTCGAATGCTGATATAGGGTCGAACTTCCCTGCGTGATATTTTTAAGTATCAGTGAAAGAAATAGTATTAAGCGTACTTAGCTCTTGCGGCACCCTTGTTTTCCTTCCGCGGGCTTGAGCACTTCCGCCCACTGGTGGTCTGCCCCCCAGGGAATCAAGTTGGTTGGCTTGCTGTTGCGCGGTGTCCCTCAGCGCAACTGGTGAAAGCTTCCTGAGCTCGCGTTGTCACCATCGTCTTCCTTGCAGAAGTTGTAGGGAGAATGTTCGTCTACTACGTGCGTTTCCCCCTTCCTGGCATGCCAATCTGTTGCGGCCAAATCACTTGTGATGAGCGTTGGGTGAACTGAGGTCTCCATGGGCCTTCAGAAACATGAGGAGGTCGCCTTCTTCCTCTGAAAGCCTGCAAAAAATCCCGGGCCGATAGTTCCGGCAGGGACCCTCCGACGCTCAAGTCAGTGGTCTATAGAACAGGAGTTTTATAGTCAAGTAATATTTTAGAGAGAGGGAGAGAGAGATCTTCCTTTCATGTAGGGTTGGATACCGTTGCGTAGCCTCTTATTTTGCTCTCCAGAGTAATGCTGCATGTATGAAGTGCTGGCAAGTGATGGGAGAAGACCAGGACAGCCATCCAGCCGAGGGGGCTTTGAGAGGAGCTCGGCTGGGAGCTGGGGATGGCTTACTGTGAGGCCTTTGCGGGAGACTTCACGGTCTCTTTCCCCTGTGCCGAAGCCCTATTACGTGTATGCAATCTCAAGCATGTAACGTACTTGGACGAGGCCAGCTGATGAGGAAGTCGGGAGCAGAGGATCGTGGCCGACGAAGTCAGGGCCGGGGTGCAGATCTACATGGGATGACCGGAAGAAGTGGAGCTGGGGGCTGTTCATGATAGTCGGTGATATCCATTGCTTCGTGCTGAGCAGAGCTGAGGGAGACGTCGGCCTCCTGAGGCCAATGGGAGCCTGTGTGAATTCATGAAGTATGTCTCTGTGTCTTGCAAGCTTTTGGGTTACAGAGGTGGTAGGTGCTGCTGATGCAGCACATCGACTCATTGCATCATTAATATCCAGTAGCTTCTCTAGTAATGACTGGATTTCCATTTCCATAGTCTTCCATGATCTGCTGGATGCAACAGGTGAACTATTGTCCACATAACCAGAAGAGTGAGTGAATCGGGCACCGAGTTTGCCATAGGAGGAGAGCTTGACGTCGAGATTGCCCTCAACCTTTCTCGCCTCTTTGCGAAGCTCCTCCCACCCCGATTCCTGGAGCTCCAAAGTCGAATCCCCCATCACCTTGTTCTCTTATCTTCCTCTCCTAATGCTCCTCTTCTTCTCATGGCGGCGGCGACCGTGAGGGGCGGGCTTTGCCATCCGGCGCCGGCGGCGGCGATTTTTTCCCCCTTCGTCTGATCGTTGCGGCGTCAGCAGCGATGCCATTGAGCAGCGTGGGATTTTCTCGCCCGGCGACTTTTTTCCTTTCGGTTGCTGCAATTTGCCTACTGTTTTATGGTGGGCGAGTTGGCCGTAGATGGCTGTGGGGGTTGGAATGGAGAAAGCCTCCTCCCCTCTCCAGCTTCAGGAGCATTTTTATATATAAAGGATCG
>UESW01002116.1:252460-280526 GCA_900491605.1 Calamus simplicifolius | reverse complement strand
GAGTGATATTACCTTAGATAATAGATTTGATGGATCATATTTGGGTCATTAGATTGGATTAAATGAGTTAACCTGTTTAATAATCAGAATAATTATGGGTCAATTTTGGATTGTGGGTCAACCATGACCCAACTTGTTTATTAATTGTATCAAATGTGTCAACTTAATTTTTATTATGTTCAACCGAAACCTATAACTTTGTATCGGGTTCAAGTCATATTCCTGGGTCATCTCTAAATTGCCACCCTTAGGGATGGTGTTGGATCATTGGTGATCCTATTGTCAATGAAATTCTATCATCAAGAAAAATCACCCTAGTGATTAATCGGATAGTTTCTTAGGTTATAAGGGACATGTCTAAATTTTTGTATACTTTTGGAAGTGAGAATATATCTTTCTGCTTCCAAATCCTTGAATCATTAATTAACTATTTGACAATGTGTGATTTGTCCTATCAGGTTCATCAAATGAATATATTTTGCTATTATGTGAGGCAGCAGAGGCCCATTGAGCACAGTAGATTCAAGTCATGATAGTAGCGAAATGCCCTACTATTTAGAACATCATACAAAGCTAGCCAAACAATAATTTTGATCTTCTTAGGTACTGCTACTTTCTATTGACTTTACAAACGATCTTTTCTATGCCGCTGCTCAGGTGCCTTCACCCGTCCGAAGCAGATTATGCTCTACGCAAGGTGCATGAAGGGATTTGCGGCAACCATCTGGAAAGTCGATCCCTATGTCACAAAGTACTGCGGCAAGGCTACTACTGGCCGACCATGCAGAAAGACGCAGATGACCTAGTCCGAGCCTGCGACCCCTGCCAGAGGCATTCGAGCATCCAAAGGCTCCCTTCCGCCGAGTTAATTTCCATATCCTCCGCTTGGCCCTTCGCCAAATGGGGGATGGACATCCTCGGCCCATCCCGCTTGCCACAGGACAGTAGAAATTTCTATTTGTTGCCATCGACTACTTCACCAAATGGGTCGAAGCGGAAGCAGTTGCACAAATTACCGAGGCACGGGCCAGAGACTTTGTGTGGAGATCCATCATGTGCCGATTCGGCCTCCCGCATACCATAATCACTGACAACGGCAAGCAGTTTGACAATGCTAAATTCTGCCAGTTCTGTGAGGAACATGGAATCCGTCATCACCTTACTTCGGTCGGGCACCCACAAGCCAACGGAGCGGCCGAGGTAACCAACAGGACCCTCCTCAGGGAATCAAAGCTCGCCTCTCCAGAGCCCAAGGCAGGTGGGCGGAGGAGCTGCACCATGTCTTATGGGCCTACCGCACAACCCCAAGAATCCTGACAGGTGAAACCCCATTCCGAATGGCTTTCGGTACAGAGGCCGTCATCCCTGTGGAGATAGGCCTCCCATCATTGCGGGTGGAAAGCTACTCAGAGGAAGCTAGCAATGAACAGCTCCGCACCAACCTCGACTTGGTGGAGAAAATTAGGGAGAAGGCCCGGATCAGAGTGGCTGCTTATCAACAAAGGGTGGCCCGTTACCATGCTTCCAGAGTCAAAGGAAAGGCCTTCCTGCCCGGCGACCTTGTCCTCCGAAAGGCCTCTATTTCCAAGCCGCTGGAACAAGGAAAGCTGGCGCCAAACTGGGAGGGCCCGTACCAAGTAGCGGAAATCATCGGACCGGGAACCTACAAGCTACAAGATCTGGATGGAAAATCCATTCTCCGGACATGGAATTCGGACAATCTCCAAAAATATTATCAATAGGGTACGTCCTCTCCAAATTAATTTCCATATGCCTCATTATATCTTCCTATTGGCACATTTTCCTCAATACAAATCATTATGCACTACATCACCAAAAATTGCAAAAAGAAATAGATGCTGCTTACCAGTCCTTGGCACGACCGAGCTCCTTGTCTGGATAGGATTTCTTCGAACCTTGGTAGGGCCAAGTAAAATATTCTTCGAACCTCGGCTGGGCCGAGCAACAAATTCTCCGAATCTTGGCAGGGCCAAGTAAAACATTCTCCGAACGGCTGGGCCGAGCAACAATTTCTCCGAACCTTGGCAGGGCCAAGTAAAATATTCTCCGAACTTCGGCTGGGCCGAGCAAAAAATTCTCCGAACCTTGGCAGGGCCAAGTAAAACATTCTCCGAACCTCGGCTGGGCCGAGCAAAAATTTCTTTGAACCTTGGCAGGGCCAAGTAAAATATTCTCTGAACCTCGGCTGGGCCGAGCAACAAATTCTCCGAACCTTGGCAGGGCCAAGTAAAACATTCTCCGAACCTCGGCTGGGCCGAGCAACAAATTCTCCGAACCTTGGCAGGGCCAAGTAAAATATTCTCCGAACCTCGGCTGGGCCGAGCAACAAATTCTCTGAACCTTGGCAGGGCCAAGTAAAACATTCTCCGAACCTCGGCTGGACCGAGCAACAATTTCTTCGAACCTTGGCAGGGCCAAGTAAAATATTCTCCGAACCTCGGCTGGGCCGAGCACCAAATTCTCCGAACCTTGGCAGGGCCAAGTAAAACATTCTCCGAACCTCGGCTGGGCCGAGCAACAATTTCTCCGAACCTTGGCAGGGCCAAGTAAAATATTCTCCGAACCTCGGTTGGGCCGAGTAACAATTCTCCGAACCTCGGCTGGGCTGAGCAACAAATTCTCCGAACCTTGGCAGGGCCAAGTAAAATTTTCTCCGAACCTCGGCTGGACCGAGCAACAAATTCTCCGAACCTTGGCAGGGCCAAGTAAAACATTCTCCGAACCTCGGCTGGGCTGAGCAACAATTTCTCCGAACCTTGGCAGGGCCAAGTAAAATTCTCCGAACCTCGGCTGGGCCGAGCAACAAATTCTCCGAACCTTGGCAGGGCCAAGTAAATATTCTCCGAACCTCGGCGGGGCCCCGAACTGGCAGGGCCAAGTAAAACATTCTCCGAACCTCGGCTGGGCCGAGCACAAATTCTCTAAACCTCGGCTGGCCGAGCAACAAATTCTCCGAACTCGGCTGGCCGAGCAACAAATTCTTCGAACCTGGCAGGCCAAGTAAAATATTCTTCGAACCTCGACCGGGCCGAGCACAAATTATCCGAACCTTGGTGGGGCTAAGTAAAACGTTCTCCGAACCTCAGCAAGGCTGAGTAAAAATTTCTCCAGGTTAAGGCACCGACTGAAAGCCGAAATACGCAGGCCCCGATTAAGGCGAGGGACTTCCAAATAGCCCCCAAAATTTTGCCGGTTTAAAATGAAGCACGCTGAGCGAAAAACCGTTGACACACAAAAGGAAGGGCCCCTTAAGCCCCGCGTAATCGGCCAAAAGCCCCGAGCAGAGCCAGGGGATTCCCCTCTGCAGCTGAAATCTTTGGGTGATGCCCCTATATCCGTCGATCAAAGCGTCTATATCAGCGCATAAACTAATGGGGCCACACCCTAACTATTGCAGGGATAACATGACCAAGGCCAAAACTCTTAAAGAAGAGGATTACTCAAAATAAATCCATTTTTCATTTATCAAGAAAAAGGGATTACAAAAGTGACAGAAAAACATAAAAAGAAAGCAAAAGAGGCCCTGGATCATGGATCGGAGTCGCCCCCGACGCCAGCAAATCCTCCAAGTGCTCGGTGAGATCAGCCACCTGCTGGCGAAGTGATTCGACCTCCTCCCCCTGCCGGTCTATCACCCGGCGCAGGGCCTCCGCCTCCTTGGTCATCACGTCCATGTACTCCTCTACGACCCTCACAAGCTGCTGATTGCTCGCGAGGGCCGACGCTAGCCCAGTCCATCGACAGTAACGGAAATACGCCTCCTCTCTGAGTGAAGCAGACCGTTGAGTGAGGTGCGCAGCTCACTAGATGATCGCCCTTGAGAGGCCATTGTTTCAGGACTTAAACCGAGGGATGGCTGAGATCGATACCCCTCGGTCATATTTATACTCGCTGGACAGGTATCTCGATCGGTCGCGCCATAGCCGCCGACCCATAAGAGCTTGCCACATGTCATCATTTCAATGCCTGCAGAATCCAAAGTGTGGTGCCCCATCCCGAGCGAGATCGGTAAGCGCGAGCAGACTGTTTGGGAATTCCCCCAAGTAAGACATTTTTCGATCTGCCGGCCCTCGCAATAAATGCCCTCAATGCTTCCCCAAGCCTCCTAAAGCTAGACTCCTTTTCGGGAAGCGCAGAGGGAAGAGTCCGGCATCCGGCCAATGACCTGTCCCTTCGAGAAGAGTAGCGTCACCAATCAAAAAGCGTGACAATATACTGCTCGTACCGACCTGGCGCCCATCACCAAGCGCCGCATAGACCTAGCACTATGGCTCACAATGACAACTAAATCGCTCCCTTGAGCCCAAATCTCCGAACCTCGGCTGGGTCGAGTGACAGAATCTCCGAACCTTGGCAGGGCCAAGCAAAAATCTCCGAACATCGGCTGGGCCGAGTGACAGAATCTCCGAACCTTGGCAGGGCCAAGTAAAAATCTCCGAACCTCGGCTGGGCCGAGTGACAGAATCTCCGAACCTTAGCAGGGCCAAGCAAAAATCTCCGAACATCGGCTGGGCCAAGTGACAGAATCTCCGAACCTTGGCAGGGCCAAGTAAAATCTCTGAACCTCGGCTGGGCCGAGTGACAGAATCTTCGAACCTTGGCAGGGCCAAGCAAAAATCTCCGAACCTCTGCTGGGCCGAGTGATAGAATCTCCGAACCTTGGCAGGGCCAAGTAAAAATCTCTGAACCTCGGCTGGGCCAAGTGTCAGAATCTCCGAACCTTGGCAGGGCCAAGCCAAAACTCTCCGAACCTCGGCTGGGCGAGCAACAAGTTCCCTGAACCACTACGGGAAAATGCACAGATTCCCTGAACTTCGGCAAAACCGACCTGCAAGGATGCGAGTCCCGATAAGGACGAAGCTCAAAAATACCAAACTTCAGACTGAAATAAGGAGTGCATTTCTCCGAACGTCCTTAGACCATCGCTTACGAGCCCCAGTTAGCTCGGATAGTGTGGGATCCTCGTCTAAGGATGAGCGAGACGCCTTCGTATCCCACGAACGGCAACAACAGCGAACTCAGCACAAAAAGATAAAGATTGAGAAACAAAAACAGAACTCTCTTTATTTATTGCCAATCAAGATCAGTTACAAATGCCTTAGAGGCATTACAAGAACATTGAAATGCATAAAATAAAGAACAAGTACAAAACTCGGGCAACTGCTCCAAAGTAGACGTAGCAACCTGATGCTCCGGCGTCCGGACCGACAAATCAGGCAAACCACGAAACGGTCAGCTCAACTGGGCGGTTGATGAAGCTGACCTTCCATAGCCCCCGTCAATAAACCGAGAGGCCCAAAAGGAGGCATGGCCCGTGGATGCTGATTCTGAGGACTCGGACGAACCAGCCCGCTCCCCTAGGAGGGGGTGCTGGATCGCAGGCCGCCGCCCGATCGAGAGGCTCGGGGACCATCAGACCCCGGTTGCTCCCATATTCTCCACCCCGTGGCAAGGATTCCCCTCAGAGAAGGGATGGGAATCCAAGCCAGCGAAAGAGGGAGAGTCTGTGCGTGCTACGGGGGTGTCGATACACTTCCTACCGTAAGCCCCCCGTAATAGGCCACAAAGGTCACACCGGAAGAGTATGTGTGCGCTCTCTGTGTGACCTCTGCGCCCTCTATGTGCGCTCTCCATATGATCTCCAGAACTCATCCCCTAAGGGCAAGCCATCCTTCGGCAGTTCCTTCATCGCCCCAACTATCCGGAGGCAAAGAGCTTACAAGGAAAAAGCTCAGTCCTCCCACTCGCAGCAACAGAAAAACGGCATGATGAAAGCTCTAACGGGAAAGAAACTTTGGGGATGACCAAAACTGACCCCCATTTTCCCTTTTTATAGGCAGAAATGAACCGGAGAAAAGCTACCCAAGCCGGAAGCCCCGAGATTCAAACATCTGGCCCATGCCACCATGTGGCCCCTCAGGATAGACGCGGCGCCCTACTGCGCACCAAGCCCACCGCCTGAGCTGTGATGTATATGGAGATCTCCTCCTGATCCCGAATCACGATCATTAAAGGCAGGGGATCGTCCACTAGCACTTTGAAAACTGGCGGGTTCAGAAGATCGTCCTTCGAAAATAACGTCCTCCAATGGTAAGCGGCTGCATGCGCAACACGATGAAATGACCTGCATAGGAAAAGAGCACCTTCCGGAAAGCTTTAAGTGCAGCTTTATGTTCTCCACAGCACCGTACCACCGATTTTGATAAAACAAAAACTGATTCGCCTGCAAAACGGCAGGGCACTGACAGAATAGCAAAGGGCACGAAGACTACGCAAACTTTTCCTTCGCCCAACGAGAGATAAGACGACCTACTTCGCCTGTCGGCCCCAGCCGACCTATTTTGCTCGTCGGCCCCAGCCGACCTATTTTTGCTCGTCGGCCCCAGCCGACCTATTTTGCTCGTTGGCCCCAGCTGACCTATTTTTGCTCGTCGGCCCCAGTCGACCTATCTCGCCTGTCGGCCTTAACAGATCTGTTCTGTCGGTCGGTCCATGTCAACCGGACTAGACCACTTTCCAATTCGCTGGTCAAGGCTGTCGCCCTGCTTTGGGCCAAACCAATGCATTCCTTCAATCCTGGAATGAAGATGACCTAAGAGTATCAGCGAGCCATAAGTCGCTCGCGATCGAGGCGAGACTAGACGACAACGAAGCCACGCAAGAAAGGCACTTAGATGGAAACAGAAACTCTTTTATTAAGAAACATCAGACAGACTTCTAAAAGACAAAATACAAGAATGGCTCCTAAGAGCCAGGAACCGCGTTAGCTTTAGAAGAGTCCTCGGTTACATCCACGAAAGCGTGACTAGACTCACCCTTCTCCAATATGTTTGCCCCCCCAGCGGCAGTTTGCGACTGTCCCTCAGAAGCAGCGGCTTCGTCGGAACCCGGGACAGCATCAGGGTCAGTGTCGGAGACATCGATGTATTCGTCCTCTTCTTCCCCTTCGGACTCACCCTCATCAGGAGTTTCAGCGTCCAGAAAAGAGAGATCCCATTCTGGACGCTCGCTGGATATCTTCTCTTTGCATTCCTGCAACCCGAGTTGGAAGGCGTCAACACCGATAGCATCCTGCCTCCCCTTGAGTATGGCAAGCTCTGTCTTAGCCTTAGCGGCCTGCTTCTCAGCCTCCACAATATGAGCCCGCAAGATGATATTTTGCTCCTCAAACTCGCTGGACCGCGTCTCGAGTTCTGAGCTCTTATTACGGTTGGACACAAGTTCACCCTGGAGAGCCCGAACCTCCAACTCCAACTTCGCCATCTGAGAAAGCCAAAGTAGTCGGCATCGCAAGAAACCAGTAGAAGAAGCTGAAAAAGGGGAGGAGAAAAATGAGATCATACCTCCTCCTCTCGCCTGGCCAACCTCTTGGTCAGCTCCTCAACCTCACCCCTGGCCCTTATTCTGTCAGCACCAATCAGATCAACACTCTCCTGCAGAGCATTGATCCTTAACTGCTTGACCCCGGCCTCCTCCCGGGCTTGGGATAGCTCGTCGCTCACCCGAGCCATCGCCCCTTGGTGCCATCTAACGCCCACCCTCAAGCGAGCAATTTCACCATCACGCCGCTTCAATTTCTCCTCCGTTTCATCGAGCATTCTGGTCAAACACCTTCTCTCATCGGCAGCTTCCCTTCCCAGCCGACCCATGCTCTCACCATGTTCCCGCCGCATCGCCGCTACCTTCGCGGAATGTTTGGACTCAATTCTAGCCAGCTCTAGACACGCGTCTTCATTCTTCGCCAGGAGTCCCTGCAACTCCTCGCTTTACTTTTCTGCCTGGATGCTTGGCTAGAGCGGCCTGATACACCGCCTTCATTCCCTCCAACCTCTGTTGCTACTGGCCAGAAGTTCCTCGAACTTCTCAGACGTCGCCACTCCGATCGAAGTTCAGCGTTGTCTCTCCTGGCCTGAACGCTGGCCCCTGTCGCTAAACTCAGACGCCAGCACATCGCCCGAGAAAGAAAAACGCTCTGCGAGACAAAAGATGAATAAAAAACCCACGATGGGGTCACTCAGGAAACATCTATCGCACAAAAGAAATAACTTACCCGCAAGGCATAGGCCCGAGCCATCCTCATGAGGGTCGAATTTCGATATCGGGAGAAGGTGGATACTTTCGGCCACTCCCTGCTGCCTGAACGCGGCATCAACCAATTCCAAATCCGCAAACTTATCCATCGAAGGATCGGCACCTGGGTACAAGGCCGACCTCATCATGGCTGCGAACGCCTCCTCAACACCAGCGCTCGAACTGCTGGGCTGACCGTCCCCGCCTGAGGGACCGACTTGGGTGACCTCCGCCTGAGAGGCCCCCAACTTTTCGGCCTCTTCTATCAAGGCCCTGGCTTGGACTTCTTCGGATAATTCGGCTAGCCCGAGCGCCAGCCTCCCCAAAATCTTTTCGAGGGAGCTCCTAATGCGGGACTCCCACCTTGCTGTGTCCCCTCCGCCGACGCACCTTTCCCGGTTACCACCATCTGTGTCTCCGCCACAGGGCCCCACGGGGTCTCAGCCCGTCCTACCACTTGCGCCTCCTCTGCAGACTCCACTGAAGCCTCTATCCGGCCCACCTCCTGAACTACCGCGAGCAACCCGGCCTCACTGCTACTGGACTCCCCTGCGGAGAGACCAAGAGGGAGCTCCCCCTGAACCTCCTTGGCTGCAGCTGTCCCTTCCCCCTCTCCCGCTGGAGCTAGTGGTGATCCCGGGGACGGAAGGCCCCACAGAAACGACCGCCTTCACCAGATCCGTTGTTGGTTCCTCTTTCATAGGGGACGCAGTCAGACGAACCAACAGAGCCTCGTCTGAGCTATCCGATATCTCTAACATGGGAGGACAAGGGATCATGGCTTCTCCCCCTAAATCCTCTTTCGCCCCCGGTGCTCCTGTCGCAACCGCTCCGGTGTCCGACGGGCTTCTTGCGGAGGTATGGGCCCTTTTTTGGGCCTCCCGCTATCCGCGCCACTGCTCTCCCCTGGGCGCTTTCCTCTCTTTCTCTTGGAGAGGCTCGACAAAGCCGACCTCTTGGCTGAAAGAATGAAACACGCATGATCAGATCCAAGCACGTTCATCGAGAAAACGTGCAGCGAGAAAGGGACAAAAGAAGGGATTCACCTTACGGGTCCAGGGGGCTGAGCCCTGCTATGAAGAGGGCCCCCTCCGATAGCAGGTCGTTAGCTGAAAACACTCGGCCGTTACGAAGGACGTCCAAATCCCTCTCCTCCTGCGCTGACAAAACTGGATGCGTCTCTGCATCCCTAGCAAAGTTCCCCCATTTCCGAGGGAAGCCGGATCCAATGTTTCCCTCTGTGATAACGAATCGGCTTTTCCATCCCTTGATGGAAGATGGCTTATCCACAATGACGTTGAAGGACCTCCGGGGTCCAATATAAGGCCACTCTGATTTCCTTCCGGGTATCAGATGGTAGCAAGCGCGAAAAAGGGGAAGAGTGGCAACGATCTGAATATGGTGACACATCGAGATGAATCCGATGATGCTCCGCCAACTGTTTGGGGCCACCATCACCGGGAAGATGTTGTAGTGGATCATTATCTCCTTCACCAAAGGATGGACAGGGAAACGAAAGCCCGCCTTCAAACTGTCTTCGTAAATGAAGACCCCGGACTCCAAATCTCGTGAGACCCTATCCTCAGACTCCGGCGCCCGCAAAATGACATCTGAGGGCATGCCATACCATTGGTGGATCCTCCCCAGATCCTCAGCTACAATCTCCGAAACCACATCGTCGGGGCTCATCGCCATCTCGATTGAGAAAAACACCAGACGAAACGACGAGCGCCAAGAAGGATGAAAGGCCAAACTTTTCAAAAATAAGACGAGAGGATGCTGCGAATATGCACATATATATATATATATATATATATATATCGTACTTCTATCGCCTTGCTTCCCCACTAAGGAAGCCACCTTGAGAAGACGGGGCGTCCCGCCCGAGGCATTCGGAACCACCTCGACAAATGCTCGATCGTTCGGGATTCGCGACGTGGCGCATTCCCAACCGTCACTTTTGAGGGAGCTTTACCCCCGAAGGCACCATGACCCTGACGCATTAATTAGGGCATCATTGCACGGACTGTCCAAACCAAAACATCCCATCCGGGATGCGCCGCTCGGACTTATACTCCCTATGCCCGAACCTACGCTTCAAACTAGGGAGTGGAGGGCATGTGTTGGGTGGTAAAATCATCATTGCATCAATATCCGTGTGAGGCGGCTAAGGCCAACCTCCCCCCTTCGTCCTTCCGGGCTTCCACAGCTCGGCTTCTTCTGGGCTTCCATAGCTCGGTCCTTCCGGCTCCCGTAGCTCGGCCCTTCCGGGTTTCCGTAGCTCGGCCCTTCCAGGCTTCCACAGCTCGGCTCCTTCCGGGCTTCCATAGCTCGGTCCTTCCGGGCTCCCGTAGCTCGGCCCTTCCGGGTTTCCGTGGCTCGGCCCTTCCGGGCTTCCACAGCTCGGCCCCTTCTGGGCTTCCGTAGCTCGGCCCCTTCCGGGCTTCCATAGCTCGGCCCTTCCGGGCTTCCATAGCTCGGTCCTTTCGGGCTCCCGTAGCTCGGCTCCTTCCAGGCTTCCATAGCTCGGCCCTTCCGGGCTTCCATAGCTCGGCCCCCTTTCTGGGCTCTCGCAGCTCGCTTCCCCCCGAGTCACCATGGCCCGGCTACGTCAAATGATCCACAATCCAATACTCACCTTCGCGGAACCTGACGCGGGAGAGCCTAGTTTCACCATAACGACATCCTAGACAAGGAATCATGTCGAAATGTGGCCTAAAACCTATCATAACTCCCCCAGGCCTACTCAGCCAGATCTCAGTCATCAAGAAGCTCTCCTGGCCGTTGATCCCCTAACAAACAGGATATGGATCCCAACGGCCCCACAACGGCCTGATTCTATCCACCTCTGTATCCCAACAACCTCTGAACCTTCCAGAAGGCGCTCAAGACACAGGTGACAGCCTATAAATACCATACTGGTAGATTCCCTCAGGTACGCATACGCACGCACTCTTGGACGCACACTCATACGTGCGCCCTCACTCTCCTGCCCTCACGCCGGCAGCTCGTCGGTGCTCTTGCCTTCCAGAGCTCCCGATTGGCCGTCCTCGGAGAGGCCTCCCGGAGAGATCCACCTTCCCATTATCTGGTTGATCGCCGACTTCTTCTCCACTGACTTGAGCGTCGGAGGATCTTCCGCGGAGGGCCACCCCCAACGCCTCTCGCGCGAGGACTTTTTGTGCAGGTCCGCCCCCTCTCCCTAGAGATCGACCGCGTCCGAGTCGGAGGACGGATCCCGGCGGCAACACAAGCCTACAAGAACAATCTCAAGTTTACAATCATATAACCCCAAAAAATCTAAAGAATCACTTCCACAGATAGGCGATACATAATCTAGAAAAATCTACAGCCCCAACTCATATCTCACATCAAATCGTTATCGAAAGAAATTAATTACAAAGCTGCAACATAGAACGTTTTGCTTGTCAGAGCAAGCTAAGATCTCAGAAACTAATGCAACAATGTCAACTAAAAGGCCATGCACAACCCAATAGAATACCTCCCAGATTCCATGCAATCATGCAGCGCTTCTTCTCTCCACTGTGGCAATACCCACGAAGTGGTTCTTGGTGCTTCCAGTGACAAGGACTTACAAGGCAAAGAAAGGGCATTAGTATAAGCACTGATTGACGGATTATAAGCGAGAATGGTCAACCAAGCTCTTCATGAAATATATATCTTGAATGATACATTACATTAGAGAGAAAGGAAGCGCGTCCTACATGTGGTTCGTGAGAGGCGTTGTTTTTGTTAGCTGACGAAGGAGTGGGTGGATGGCACGTGATTCCTGGGTCCAGATGGTTGGGGGGGAAATGGACGGTTTGTTGAGGATTTTGGGGGCAAGAGGGAGATTTTATTTATTTATTTTTTCGAAATCCTTTCTTGTGACTTTCGCTGATTCCAGTGGTCGACGCGTCTGAGAACACCGAATGCCACATGTAAATACATCAAGGTGAATTCGTGGTGCACCACGTAAATACCTTCAGATCCGAAGGGTGCTTCTTAATTCGCGGAATTCTTCGCATCCGCCGTTCAAAGCGCAAGCGCCCAGTCTTAATGCAAACCTCCGCATCGCTGCCGCTCGAGCCCATCATCACCTCCGTCACCCTCCCCTGCGACGGCGGTCTCCAAGAATTATGAAACCCTAGCTCCGGATCAAGAACCGTAGAAGGCCTCGGAGCTTCGGCGCCGGCATGCCGATGGTGTAGAAATCGTCTTCAAAAACGAGCACGCGTCCGAAAGCGATTCGAAAGCAGAAACGGGCGGTCGACAATGGCGATCTAAAAGATTGGTTTGTCTAGGGTTACGATCTTAGTGAGGAGAAGAGGGCGGTATCGGGAGGGTGGGATGGGGAGCGGTGAAGTTACGGTGGGATTTGTGGATCGGCCTTCTGCTCCGGTAAACGCTTTCACTCGATTCTTGATTTACTCTGGTGATCAAAAGCAATTTTCATTTTCTCATTGATTTCTTTTGGTGGGGTAAAGATTTTCTATATATATATGCATTAGAGGCTTTTCGCTTCCAATTATTCAGCACAAACACCATGGCATTGTTGTTCAAGATACATAGAATCATTGCACGGTATTCTCCCGACCCTATATCACCTTCTGTCTTGGACTAAAATAGTTTCATGATCAAACTTAATTACGAATTAAACATTTAAAAGACGTCAATGAGATAGTGCCTCGCTTCCCTAAAAATTTTATTGTGCTGCATCTAAGGTTCTCTTTTGTGAAACTCTAAGGATCCTAAACTTGATTTATGGAAACCTCTCTAGATCGGAAATTCCGTAAGTTATGTTTGTCAGGCTTAATATTACGATTTATCAAACAAGATTCATATTTTAGTTTTGTACAGTGTTAAGAGGTGCGAAACTTTTCTAGTCTAGGCTACGCGTTTACTAGCCTGTGATGTTCTAATGGTTGTTTATGATCTCCCTTTTCTTCAGGCCTCTAGCAATTATAAACCCTAAGATCCTAAACTTGATTTATGGAAACCCCTTAGATTGGAAATTCCATCATTTATGTTTGTCAGACTTAAAATTATGATTTATGAAACAAGATACATATTTTAGTTTTAGATAGGGTTAAAACGCACGAACCTTTTCTGACTTGGACTACGTGTTTATGTGCCTGTGATGTTTTAATGGCTGTTTATGATCTCCCTTTTCCTCTGGCCCCTACCGATTATGAAGTCCTTCTTCACCTCATCGCATGCCTTTGCCATTGAACAATGTGATACTGTCAAGTGTTGCCATTTGTGTCCTGTATGCAAATAAGGCTAGGAGATGATAGATGTTTTTAGGTACAGTTTACACAAATAAGGTACATATCAAACATAAGCATGTCAAACGCATTCAAAGAAGGGCTCAACCATGTAGCATTATTTATTTTGGCAGAATCCCATAGGGGATATTTGAGGAGCTTCTTGTCAGATAACTGATAAGATTTTGAGGATGCCAGCCATGTGAAACATGTTTCAGGTTGGTCATCAATTTTGTTCTGGTGGGCCTGCATTTGACACTAGTACAAAAGCTTATTATGTGCCCAAAATTAGATTTGTGATCACTAGGAATGGGGGGAGTTTGAAGCCGTTAAATCTTAAAATATGCAGAATTTTTGGCACATTTTGAAGTGAGATAAATATTTATGACTAGTCTACGAGCTAATAACTATGATAAATATCAATAAATATAAATGCGGTGTGTGAACGAGTGGGCCCACAATACGGACAAAGTCGGTGCATGGAACCATTGTTCAACAGCTCGTTCCCGTAGGCTTGGGAGAGTCGGAAGCCGAGGACCAAGGCTACGATAGTTCGACTGGAGATCGAGTAGGACGTGGCACGAGGGAATTGGTGTTCGAGGACCAATACGATGTGCAAAGCGATACCATTGTGGATTCGGACTCCTTTGGTTATTTAATTGTTACCCTCATGGATACGGCGGGAGAGGAAACAATTTCAAATTTCTATGGAAATAATTATCAGCCTTTTAATTAGACCAAAAGTTCTTTCCATAGTATGCTACGGGTATTACAACCTTGTTACCATATAGCATAAGGCCCATATTTAAAACAATTTCAATTTCAAACTTACTATGAAAATAATTACCAGCCTTTTAATTAGGCCAAAATAATGGTTCTTTCCATTAAATGACATGGAACCGATTCTTTTTATTAGCCATGATCTCCATCAAAACTTTCAAAATTTCTAGCAGAACGCTCAAGAGTTTTTCTTTCATTCAAAGGAAGCGCTCGCAAACATGAAAGAGGGAGAGATGTTTACATGCAATCCTTGTCTCGGTCTCAAGTGGCTTATCAAGAAAATCATCAACCGTGTAAGCATCCATTTAATATCTATTCTTCTATTTCAATAAACTCTTTGATCTTCACCAGTTGGAAGAGTAAAGGATTAGGTGGATGATGATCTTTTTTTTTTTCCTTTTTCTTTCTTTTTTTTTTCTTTCTCTTTCAAATGGTAGATCAAGGTAAGTGCTTGAAGGTTGCGCAAGTGCAACCATGGAAAAAGAAAGCTGGAATGTTCTAAAGAAACGGCTATAGAAGAGGCCAAAGTGGAAGAATGTGTGGCAAAGCCAGAGGAAAATGAATGGATGGCAGAGCCTGATCCTAGGGTTCTTATTATCTTGGTTCCTTTGCCGATCGAAGGCAACCACATCAAAAAGTTACTTTTTAGGTACTCAACATTATTTTAATATTTCTTTAAAAAAAATGTTTACATTTGCACCACCAGTAGCCATGCTAGACTACAAACCTATTGGCCTGCAGCATAGAAATAGGAAGACTGATAGCATTATTCGAAGCTAGTTACAGTAGTTAAATTTTGTGTCTTCGAGCTAGAAGTTGTTTGATGTTTGAGGAGCTGAGACGTGGTAGCGTGGTAGCAATATTATAGAGCTTTATAGCGTTATTCAAAGCTTTCCTTGCCACGATGAGGTAAGCGCTCACATTCCACTGGTCCTTCTACCATGATCATGACATTATTTTTTCGTTATGTTGTTTAAACTCCCATCCGTACGCGGAGATCTATCTCTACTCTGTCCACTAGCACAACGGATTCCGTTATCCGTGGGGAGCTCTCTAGTGATAATGGAATCCGAGCGCCGCCCTTCAAGGAAATTAATTTTTTCCCGGATCGGAGAGGAATCGACCTTAAAATCGCCATGGGGCACAACGGTCTGCTCGCGCTCGAGACAAAACCAAATAGAAATAAATCAATAAATATTGGTCAAGATGGAGTTTGAAATTTAAAAAATAAGAAGAGAGAAGACCAGAAGAGAAAATCGAGGTCGCAGTTTGCTGGAAGGAACGATATATAAAATGAGACAGTAACGAAATAAAAGATTACTTAATAGTTGTTTTACCGAAGGTAAATGCTAAAGTTGGAAGAGGGTGATGTGGTTGGAGACTGGAGACTAGAAGGAAGGGAGCAGGAGGGGAAGAGAGGTGTGGAGGTGATTCAACGTGAGGAGGAGATTCTTCTCCGATTAGAGGCTGGTGAGAGGGATTCAGGAGGAAAGCGGATGGCTTGGCGGCCAGCGCTCGCAACCCACGCGCAGTTAGTTTATGTTCACCTAGCGGTGAGCATAGGAAACACTGACCAAGTTGGTCAGGCCAAGTTGAGCCTTCTGGAACCGCATACGGATGGGAGTTTAAACAACATAACGAAAAAATAATGTCATGATCATGGTAGAAGGACCAGTGGAAATGTGAGCGCTTACCTCATCGTCGCAAGGAAAGCTTTGAATAACGCTATAAAGCTCTACAATATTGCCGCAGTTTTCACGCTACCACGTCTCAGCTCCTCAAACATCAAACAACTTCTCGCTCGAAGACACAAAATTTAACTACTGTAACTGGCTTCGAATAATGCTATCAGTCTTCCTATTTCTATGCTGCAGGCCAATAGGTTTATAGTCTAGCATGGCTACTGGTGGTGCAAATGTAAACATTTTTTTAAAGAAATATTGAAATAATATTGAGTACCTAAAAAGTAACTTTTTGATGTGGTTGCCTCCAATCGGCAAAGGAACCAAGATAATAAGAACCCTAGGATCAGGCTCTGCCATCCATTCATTTTCCTCTGGCTCTGCCACACATTCTTCCACTTTGGCCTCTTCTATAGCCGTTTCTTTAGAACATTCCAGCTTTCTTTTTCCATGGTTGCACCTGCGCAACCTTCAAGCACTTACCCTTGATCTACCATTGGAAAGAGAAAGAAAATAAAGAAAGGATAAGGAAAAAAAAGATCATCATCCACCTAATCCTTTGCTCTTCCAACTGGTGAAGATCGAAGAGTTTATTTGAAATAGAAGAATAGAGATTAAATGGATGCTTACACGGTTGATGATTTTCTTGATAAGCCACTTGAGACCGAGACAAGGATTGCATGTAAACATCTCTCCTCCTTCATGTTCGCGAGCGCTTCCATTGAATGAAAGAAAACTCTTGAACACTGTGCTAGAAATTTTGAAAGTTTGGATGGAGATCATGGCTAATAAAAAGAATCGGTTCCATGTCATTTAATGGAAAGAACCATTATTTTGGCCTAATTAAAAGGCTGGTAATTATTTTTATAGTAAGTTTGAAATTGAAATTGTTTTGAATATGGCCCTTATGCTTTATGGTAACAAGGTTGTAATACCCGTAGCATAGCATGGAAAGAACTTTTGGCCTAATTAAAAGGCTGATAATTATTTCCATAGAAATTTGAAATTGTTTCCTCTTCCGCCATATTTTATCTTCGTTCACACACCGCATTGCATTGCATAATTGCATTGCCTTGGTGTTCTCAGACGCGTCGACCACTGGAATCCGCGACGCAATGTCGAGCCGCCGACAAGCCCCGAGAAGCCGAGGACCCAGACCCCAGCGAAAGTCACAAGAAAGGATTTCGAAAAAATAAATAAATAAAATCTCCCTCTTGCCCCCAAAATCCTCAACAAACCGTCCATTTCCCCCCACCATCTGGACCCAGGAATCACGTGCCATCCACCCACTCTTTCGTCAGCTAACAAAAACAACGCCTCTCACGAACCACATGTAGGACGCGCTTCCTTTCTCTCTAATGTAATGTATCATTCAAGATATATATCATGAAGAGCTTGGTTGACCATTCTCGCTTATAATCCGTCAATCAGTGCTTATACTAATGCCCTTTCTTTGCCTTGGAAGTCCTTGTCACTGGAAGCACCAAGAACCACTTCATGGGTATTGCCACAGTGGAGAGAAGAAGCGCTGCATGATTGCATGGAATCTGGGAGGTATTCTATTGGGTTGTGCATGGCCTTTTAGTTGACATTGTTGCATTAGTTTCTGAGATCTTAGCTTGCTCTGACAAGCAAAACGTTCTATGTTGCAGCTTTGTAATTAATTTCTTTCGATAACGATTGATGTGAGATATGAGTTGGGGCTGTAGATTTTTCTAGATTATGTATCGCCTATCTGTGGAAGTGATTCTTTAGATTTTTTGGGGTTATATGATTGTAAACTTGAGATTGTTCTTGTAGGCTTGGTTTTAGTTTTCATGAATGTAATGTTTTCAATATATAATCCCAGCTCAAATGCCCGGGACAGATGGTGACGATGTTCACCATCTTCACCAAACCCTTTCATGGACATTTTCCATGCATCCAGCTCACGACCACGCTGCTATGCCTCCCCGGCCTGAAACCACTGACCTACTCCAAGGATTTTTCTCTTTTTGATGGGTAACTGAAGGAAGTTTAAGAGTTCCCCAAATTTGTTAACATACTTCAAGTATCATAGAGTAATATACTACAAGATACCAACAGCTGAGCTGCATTTCTATTTCTTCTCCATGTTCATACCTAACTTGATTCATCGCACCATGCAAGTAGTTGACCTAGAAGGATGTGGCATTACTTTGACAAGAGGAAGTCGGTGCAAGTGAATTGGAGTTCAACCTAATGTAGGTGTGAGGCCATTGATAGAGATCGATGGAGTCAAATTGGAATCAATTTGATAACATGGTTTGAGCTGCTTAGCTTTTCCTGCTAGCCATCCATTTTCATTTATTTATCAGGGCCATTGATAGAGATCGATGCAGTCAATGATCACGCCTGATGCACGCTTTATGCATCGAACTCGGATGCACAAAGACTTTTTCATAAAAAAAAAAATCTTCATATTACATGGCATGAAGAAATTTATGCAACCAGTATGAATTGTTGCCCTAACTTTCTTTGTACACCAAACTGGCGTCTCATGGTATTTTCTTTTTCTTATTTCTTTTGTTTGATCCACTAGTCTTGCCATCTCATTCCATCCACTTGGCCAGCTTAGTTTTCAGCCGACTCGAAATTTGTTACCTCATATGAAAAGGCTAAATCTGGCCAGCATTTGAAAGCGGGTTCAATTAAGTCATCAGGTCAAGTTTTTCTGCCGTCTCTACTCACTTCGAAACGTAATATAGCCTTAAGTTCACTTACTCCCAGAGATGCGAACAAATTCCCAGAGATGCGAACAAATTACCAACACATTTTCGTGTCTTCTTTCCCCTCTTATATCTGTGAGAGAGGGACGAGGGATCACTTGTTAAGAGATTTCCGTCAGCAAGGAACCCTTAATATACAAGAAGAATTACTTGTAGGTAATTTTGCATATAACCATGAAATCAGATAAAATTACTTGTAAGATGGATAGTTCAAGATGATTTACCTTTTAGTTTATCTGAATCTTATAATTTTGAATGATATGTTCAATTAGGCCTACAACCTGCTTATAGAAGAACTAGTAGCCGTACCTTTAGAAGAGTGACTATAACAAACTTTTTAACAATGAAATAAAATTTAACTGAAAGTCTCTCAAATTTAAATGCTAGAAATTTTTAATTTCTGATATTTGGTCGGCATTTGTAGGTATTAATTATTTTATTGCTATTATTGCATTATATTGATAATGATTAGAAACTAAATAAATGAATTCTTGCTTTTCGTGCTTTTGATTTTCCACATTCGGAACAATAAATTTTAAATGTTATTTATCAAACTGCATGCTCATATAATATTAATAATAAAATAATATCAATTACTTTTGATAATGCATCTAATAATAATTCTGCTATTGCATTATTAAATGACTCTTTATGTCCCATTTTAGATGAACAATTATTTCATATTACATATGCATGTCATATATTAAATCTTTCTGCTTAATCTGGAATGAAATAATTCAATAGATTATTTCAAAAATTAGAAATGCAATTTCTTTTATTCATGCTTCAAGGTCAAGACTTCAAGAATTTAAACAATTATGTGTATATCATGGTAAACATTTTAAAAAAATTAAACTTGATGTAATTACTCATTGGAATAGTACCTATACCATGATACATGATGCATATCCATATAAGAACTTATTAAGTGCTTATATTAATGATCGTAGATTAGATTTACATTGATTGAAATTAATTGGCATCAAAGTAACATTTTAGAAGATTTTTTGTTACTTTTATGATGCTACAAATGTTCTTTCAAGTATTTATTATCCAACTTCTTGTTTATTTTTACAAAAAGCATATGTAACTAGTGAAAAATTTAAAGAATATAGATATCATGAAGTTTTAATGCCTATTATATGTAATATGAAACTAAATGGAATGAATATTAGAATAGGATATGTCTATTGCATAACTTAGCTATTATTTTTAATCCTAAAATTAAATTAAATGGCATAAATTTTTTAATTGATCAATAATATGAAAATATGAATCAAATCCTGAACCTGCTAAAGATGAGATAACACGACTTCTTAATGATATTTATGGCTTATATAATGATAAAATTTGTGAATCTAGAATACCTGCTTAAAGTTTTTCTTCTTCTTCTAGATCTCGTTCGTCATCTATTTTTTTATTCATTAGAAGACACATATGCTTCATCTTCTTCATCTTTAAGTAATAAATTAGAATTTTATTTACAAAATAATCTTCATTCTGCATATGATGACGATTAAATAGAAAGTCTAGATGTATTAGCTTGGTAGAAGAGTGTTAGAAATAAATATCCTGTTATGTCTGCCATTGCACAAGATATTTTAGCTATGCCAATGTCCATAGTAGCATCAAAATTTGCTTTTAGTGCAGGTCGACATATTCTGGATGAAAAGAGAAGTAGTATGACTGACGCAACAGTTGAGATGCTTATCTGCTTCAAAGATTGGTTGGATGCTAAGGTGAGGCTTCAAGATAAAGATGGACATAACTTAACCAGCGAAGATGATGACGACACAAATACTACTAATGAGTGAGTCATATTTATTTTTATAATTATATATTTTTATTTTTTTTAATTGTTAAAGTGAGTTATCTCTATTTTTTCTCCTCTCTTATTGTATTCTATTTTGGAGGTCAGGCCTAACCCCCCTCCCTTCATATAGTATTTTGATTTTAAATTAATAAACTAGTAGGGGTTTATGCCAAACCCTTCACCATTAAGGTGGCTTCATATTAATAAATTTCTTTATTCCTAATAATTTTTTAATTTATTAAAAAAATATTTTTTATAAAAATTTTTTATCAAGCCCTTATGGGCCGGTCATGCTAGGCACGGTCCACATGGGCCTGGGCCGTGCCGTGCTGGCATGGCGGGCCAGGCCCTTCATGGGCCATGCCATGCTGGGCCGGCAGAAAAAATTTCTCAAGCTTGGCATGGCATGGTTAACCGGGCCGTGCCAATAAGGCCCGGTTAGCCGTAGTAGTATTGGGCCGTGCCAAGCATGCCCATTTTGTGCCAGGCCATGCTGGCCCATGGGCGGCATGGCCCAGTGCCTACCTCTACTTGCAACTTAAGAGATTAGAGAGATTCCAAATTCAATGAGACCTTTAAGAAGAGAAGACCATTCAATTTGGAAGCCTTCTAGATATGGGTCCTATACTGTGAATTCATTTCATAAATTTTCAAATCAAGGTGTGTCATGGCCTGTTTACGAAGTCAATAGAAAGTAGCAGTACCTAAGAAGATCAAAATTATTGTTTGGCTAGCTTTGTATGATGATCTAAATAGTAGGGCATTTCGCTACTATCATGACTTGAATCTACTTGTGCTCAATGGGTCCTCTGCTGCCTCACATAATAGCACAAATATATTCATTTGATGAACCTGATAGGACAAATCACACATTGTCAAATAGTTAATTAATGATTCAAGGATTTGGAAGCAGAAAGATATATTCTCACTTCCAAAGTATACAAAAATTTAGACATGTCCCTTATAACCTAAGAAACTATCCGATTAATCACTAGGGTGATTTTTCTTGATGATAGAATTTCATTGACAATAGGATCACCAATGATCCAACACCATCCCTAAGGGTGGCAATTTTAGAGATGACCCAGGAATATGACTTGAACCCGATACAAAGTTAATAGGTTTCGGTTGAACATAATAAAAATTAAGTTGACACATTTGATACAATTAATAAACAAGTTGGGTCATGGTTGACCCACAAATCCAAAATTGACCCATAATTATTCTGATTATTAAACAGGTTAACTCATTTAATCCAATCTAATGACCCAAATATGATCCATCAAATCTATTTATCTAAGGTAATATCACTCTTTAATTAATTATTATTTTATAATGATCATTATATACTTATGTAAGGATTTTATGCTTATCTTTCTCTTTTTCTTCTCCTTGAATGAAGAAGTTTTTGTTTGTGCTTTAATTATAATTTTTAATATATAATTACTTTGTAATTGAATTGGTATGAAATATATTACATAGGTTATATAGGTTACAAAATTTTATATAGGATACATAGTTTTATACAAGTTATATGGGTTATACGGGTTGTGTCATGTAACCCATGTAATACATGGATCGATTTGGGTTAACCCATTTGTCATTATACTTTGAAGTTAATCCGATCCGTTTACAATCCATTGAAATGATTTTCCACCCCTAAGCACTTCATTTGATATAAGATATTGTAATAAACAAAGATTATCAATGATCACAAACCACTATATTTAATATATCATTGGAATGAAAAATCATCATGCATGCTATACCAATAATATTCTTGAAAATTTATTTGCATAATTTATTATAATATTATGTATTATATAACATATATTATTATATATCATGTATAGATTATATATTATAATAAAGATATATATGATGATAATATTATACACACTTATTATATATAATAAATATAAATAATAATATGACATAGCTAAATAAGTAATAAGTGTATATTATATTATTATAATAATTATGTATAAATATTATAACAACATAATATTAGCTAATTTAATTATATTAATATTATAATACATAATATATTATTATATAATTATAATATTATAATTATGAATATATATTAATCATATATTAATATTATAATATATTAGTATATATAATATATATGATTATATATTATAAATTATGAGTAGTATATATATTATATTGTTATAATATAAGGGGAAAGAGTAACAAATACAGGATAACATTGTCCATAAATTTTGGCGCACATCATCATCATTTTTGTGATCTAATAATCCCAACCTCTTCCGTAGGATTGAGTTCATTCCCTTTGGTAGTGTTCTTAATTCCTCAAAAATCACAGATTATTGCCATAATGAGGATTCCAAACTATTCCAAAATCACAAGTGATATTTCAAATTTCACCCCAAGCCAAATACTATCTAAAGGGCTATTCAATATGAAGTGATCTTTCTAATAACACTTATGATCTTGGGATGGTGATAAGATCACCCTATTTATTATCTCCATTTACTACCAGAAATTAGCCTTTCACTAAGGAACATCACCAAGGGATATGTCCCTCAGAAAATTATCAAGGGATTAGAAAGGGATTTTCAAGGAATTTTAAATTACATTCAAAATCTAGTTTTAATAAGGAATCTCTAAGGGATTTTCTAGGGATATATTTTTCTTGATAAATTCCTTAGAAATCCCTTGGTAATCTGTAAGGATCAGTGAGTGATTGCTTAAATAATTTTTAGTAAGGGATTTGTAAGAAAAGTTCGATCCTTTAGAGATTTACTAAGTGATAAATCCCTTGGTGCTGGTAATATATTTTTAAAACAAAAATGATATTAGAAAGGGATTTTTTTCTTAGAAATTTCTTAGTGATTTTAAAATCTTGTAGCTAGCATATGTCATTAGCATAAAATAAAAGTCATAAGTAAAATTAATATTATGTACTAATTTTTAATACCATTAATTAAAAAAAAAAATTCTTCATTCCTTCCTCTCTCTAGCTCGTTCAAATCTTATCAAAATCCTAGGCATATATCTTTTGTTGCTAATGATCAGATTGGTGCAGCGATAAGGGGCTAGCCTTTGAACCCTTCGGTCACAAATTCAAACCACCACTTCCATGCTTTATTAGGAGAAATACCTTGGCTCCGTAATCATGGTGACCACAAATTCCTACAAATGGACTACAATTTTTAGCAAGAAAAATTCCCTTGATGAATTCCTTGGTAATCATCGAGGAATTTTTTATGAAGAAAAATTGATTGATCCCTTAGTAATTACCAAGGATTTTTGACGGGAGACTTTCACCCATCATATATTCAAAGGGATGAATTTTCCTTAAAAATCCCTTGGTGAAACTCTTCACCAAGGGATTTTTGACTTTCACTAAGAGATTTTGTCCCTTGCTGAAAGGTTAATTTCTGATAATGATTTTATTAGTGATTTGTGATCATCATAGGATTAGGATCATTGTCAGAAAAAAGATTCTAATCTCTTTCAAGGGGGCAGGAATGCCAGATCACTATGGTGACGATGATGATCTACAAATAAAAATTGAAACAATTTTGTCTTTATATTTATCAATCTCACCCTATTATAAAAATAATATGTAATTTACAATATACAAAAATATTACATAATATATAGTTATAAGATCATAATTAATGTATAAATAATGATATTAATAATATATAACAATATAATGTCATAACATTAATTATGATTATAATGTAAAATAAGCATCCTTAATATTATATTAATATTATATATATTAACTATCTATTATGCATTTTATTACTAATAATTATAATATTATTTATTATAATAAACATATCATTAATGTATTATATATGATGATTACTATATATACTACTTCAAGTTTATTAAAAAATCTTGCACAACTCACTCAAATCATATTCACTCATTTTTACAAGTAATATGGATTCATGGTCTGCATAGTATCAAATGGATGAGTCCAATCAAAAAAATTGGATCTTATTAGTTGAAACCACAGCTTGTATGCATCTCTATCTATAAGAATAACAATAAAAAAAGTCTAACAATTAACATGAATATCATTATCAATCCCTACTCCATTCTCTTTTTTAAAGCTCATTTGCTATGCTGGAATGATACCCTATAAGTGGAATTGGAATCATAATTAATTTCAATTCTAAGCCTTTATTTGAAGGGTGTGATTCTAATTCAGATTTTATATGAAATCTGAATAATATATTAGGAAGGATTTAAAATGTAAACATCTGTGCAAGACTATAAATACATTCTAGATATTCACCACACACATACACAGAAAAATCAAAAATAACCTCAAATTGCAGCCCAACATGACCTAAAAGTCAAAAATCCCTCGGTGAAACTCTTCACCAAGGGATTTTTGACATTCACTAAGAGATTTTGTTACTTGCTGAAAGATTAATTTTTGATAATGATTTTAGTGGTGATTTGTGATTATCATAGGATTAGGATCATTGTTAGAAAAAGGATTCTAATCTCTTTCAATGGAGCAGGAATACCATATCACTATGGTGATGATGATGATCTACAAATAAAAATTGTAACAATTTTTTCTTATATTTATCAATCTCACCCTATATTATAGTAAATAATATGTAATCTATAATATACAAAAATAGTACATAATATATAGTTATAAGATTATAATTAATGTATAAATAATTATATTAATAATATATAACAATATAATGTTATAACATTAATTATGATTATAATATAAAATAAGTATCCTTAATATTATATTAATATTATTATATATATTAACTATCAATTATGCATTTTATTACTAATAATTATAATATTATTATTATAATAACATATCATTACTGTATTATATATGATGATTACTATAATATATACTACTTCAGGTTTATTAAAAAATCTTGCATAATTCACTCAAATCATATTCACTCATTTTTACAAGCAATATGGATTCATGGTCTGCATAGTATCAAATGGATGAGTCCAATCAAAAAAATTGGATCTTGTTAGTTGAAACCACAGCTTGTATGCATCTTTATCTATAAGAATAACAATAAAAAAGTCTAACAATTAACATGAATATCACTATCAATCCCTACTCCATTCTCTTTTCTAAAGCTCATTTGCTATGCTGGAATGATACCCTATAAGTGGAATTGGAATCATGATTAATTTCAATTCTAAGCCTTTATTTGAAGGGTGTGATTCTAATTCAGATTTTATATGAAATCTGAATAATATATTAGGAAGGATTTAAATCTAAACATCTGTCCAAGACTATAAATCCATTCTAGATATTCGCCACACACATACACACAAAAAATCAAAAATAACCTCAAATTGCAGCCCAACATGACCTTCCCTCTTCTAACTAGACGCCCCTCCCTCTTCTCTCCTAAAGCCTCCCAAGCTCATCACCTATGCTATCATCAAAAAGAATAAATATTTGCTTTATGGAATGCACGTGACTTTTTTTTTAAAAAAAATGCTCAAGATATTTAAACAAACTTGCCTAATTAACCGTATTCCTATTCTAATGCTATGTTTGGATGGAGAGAAAGGTGGGAGGAAAGAAAACTGGGAGGAGAGAAAAGTGAGAGGAAAGAAAATTGAAGAGAAAATATTTTCTCTCCTTCTGTTTGGATGAGTGGGAGGAAAAAGAGAGAGAGAAAAGTTGATAATTTATAATGACAATAATATCCTTATTATAGATGATTAAAAAATGCATCGGTTGTTTTTTGGAAGGGTCAATATTGAATGAAAAAAAGCACTTTTGAGTTTTCTCTCTCTCTTCGGATTCAAAGAGAAAACTTTTATGTGGGGCCCCATCACTTTTTTTCCTCTATTTTCCCTCTAGTTTTTTTTTCCTTCCGACTTTTTCTCCATCCAAACAAGATAAATTTCATTTTCTCTCCTATTTTCTCTCTAGTTTTCTCTCCTTCCTCTCTCCTCCAAACAGAGGGTAAAGGAATTTGTTAGATGTGCTATGATTTTCAAGATCACGACTAGGCTGACTTGTTTTATTTTTGAAAATTTTACCAACTTTTAGATTGTAAATCATCATACTTGTTATTGTTAAATATTTTCTTTATGGAATGCACATGACTTTTTTTAAAAAAATTATGCTCCAGATATTTAAACAAACTTGCCTAATCAATGTATTCCTATTCTAAAGGAATTTGTTAGATGTGCTACGATTTTCAGGATCATGACTAGGCTGACTTACTTTATTTTTGAAAATTTTACCAACTTTCAGTTTGTAAATCAGCTATATATATATATATATATATGAGCTGATAGTTGAATAAAAAAATTTGTCTTGACTAGAACATTTCAATTCTTTTTAGTGTTTTCTCTGTTGTATTAGCTCTGTTCATCTTCATTCTTTTTTTGTTCTTCTTCTAAAACTTTCAATTGGTATTAGAGCTTTTTTCTTTAGAGATATATGAGTGTTAGGACCATCAAACACTACTCATAAATATAAAAATGTCAAACACAAAAGGAGACTCAACCTTCTCTGCATTGGCACCCCAGTCTTTGATGGAAAAAATTACAACATATGGGCTGTTCGAATGGAAGCTTATCTAGAAGCTTTGGATCTTTAAGAAGCAATGGAAGAAGATTATGTAGTTCCTCTACTACTGGATAATCCTGCATTAGCAAAAATCAAGAATCACAAGAAAAGAAGAACCAGGAAATCAAAGGCCAAAGCTTGTTTATTTGCTATTTTTTCAACAACCATATTCTGACAAATTGTCTCTCAAAATAGCAAAAGAAATCTTGGATTTTCTGAAGAAATAATTTGAAGGAGATGATGGAATATTGGGCATGAAGGTGCTAAACCTAATAAGAGAATTTGAGCTGCAAAAAATGAAAGAATCAGAGACAATCAAAGAATACTCAGATAGATTGCTCAACATAGCTAATAAGGTAAGGTTATTAGGTACTGAATTTCTTGATTTTAGGATTGTCGATAAAATTCTTGTAGCCATTCTAGAAAAAAACAAAGCTTCAATAACCTCCTTGGAAAACATAAAGGATCTATTCAAGATCACTTTGGCAGAAGTTTTAAATGCTTTGCAGGCTCAAGAGTAGAGAAGACTTATGAGTCAAAATAATTTTGTCGAGGGTGCTCTGTTAGCCAAGCACCAAAATGCCATAATAAATAACAAGAAAAAGAACCATAAGGAAGGTCAAACTTCAAGTGTTGAGAACTCTACAAATAACAACAATAAAAACAAAGATGGAGGCTCAAACAGAAATTATCCTCCTTGTCAATATTGTAAGAAAAAAGGGCATCCACTTTTCAGATGTTGGTGGAGACCAGATGCGAAGTGTAACAAATGCAATTAGCTTGGACATGAAGCTGTGATTTGCAAAAAGCAATGTTCAGAAGTAAGGAGAAGCCCATGTAGTTGATCAAGACGAAGAAGACCAGATGTTTGTCGCAACATGTTTTTCAACTGCAATTTCTTTTGAAAGTTGGCCGATTGATAGTGGTTGCACAAACCACATGACGTTGGATAAAGTTCTCTTCAAGGAGTTGAAGTTTTCAAAGGTGACAATGGTCAGAATAGGCAGTGGTGGCTATCTTCCTATAAAAGGGATTGAAATGTTGCAACCATAACTAGCTCAAGTACAAAAATAATTTCTTATGTTCTTTACATACCTGACATTGAT
>UESW01002116.1:242460-249960 GCA_900491605.1 Calamus simplicifolius | reverse complement strand
ATTTTTGTCGACAACGAGGCAGCTTTTGTAATCTCAAACAATCCAGTGTTTCATGGGAAGACCAAGCATTTCAACATCAAGCTCTCTTTCTTGATGGAAGTGCTGAAAAATGGAGATGTAACTTTAGTCTACTACAAGTCTGAAGACCAGCTAGCAGGCCTGTTTACAAAGCCATTTTTAGTCAGCAAATTCGAACTTCTAGGCAAAGATTTGGAGTGTGCAGTTCCTAAAGCAAAGAGGAGTGTTAAATATTTGCTTTATGTAATCCATGTGACTTTTGTTTTTTCTAAACTTATGCTCCAGATATTTAAATAAACTTGCATAGTCAACTCTATTCCTGTTTTAAAGGAATTTTTTAGATGTGCTGCGATTTTCAGAATCATGACTAGGCTGACTTGCTTTATTAATTTTTAGTTTGTAAATCAGCTATATATATATATATATATATATATATATATATGAGCTGATAGTTGAATAAAAAAAATTATCTTGACCAAAACATATCAATTCTTTTAGGTAGTGTTTGAAATAGGGAATAAAAGGGGATATCCCCTCTTATTCCCAAAAGCCATAACTATAAGGGATAGCTGGGAATAAAGTTAACCAGAGGGTTAACCATGGATTATCCCTCAATTTATTCTCTAGAAAATGTAGGAATAGCTGGTTATCCCTTCAAATAAGAGTAAAAAAAGTTATCCTATGGATTTACCTTTTTGCATTTGATATGATCAATGGATAGCCAAGGGATATCCATAGAGATAGCCAGGGAATAAACTCTATCCCGTACACTTATCCATGGATAATATTTTTTTATCAAACATTACGTTAGTGTTTTCTCTACTGTATCAGCTCTGCTCATCGTTATTCTTTTTTAGTTCTTCTTCTAAAACTTTCAGTTATATCAATATTGCCCTACCATTTTTTTTCCCGTCAGCATAAGTTACATTGCTCATTTGATGGGCATATGTCGCTATGTAAAATTTTGACAGGAATGATGTGATGGGGCCAGTTGACCCCATGAAAAATAAAATTTTTGGACGGCCCACCTTAACAACGGCGTCGGTCTCAATGTTGGCCGCGCCCCACCTCGATCTTGGCATCGGCCGCGGCCCACTTCGACCTCAACGTCCGCGACACCTCCACGACCGACGGCCCCAAAGGCCGACACCTCCAAGACCGACGGCCCCAAAGATCGACACCTCCAAGACCGACGGCTCCAAGACCGACGGCCCCAAAGACCGACGGCCCCAAAGGCCGACACCTCCAAGACCGATGGCCCCAAAGGCCGACACCTCCAAGGCCGACACCCAAGACCGACGGCTCCAAGACTGACGGCCCCAAAGGCCGACACCCCCAAGACCGACGGCTCCAAGACCGACGGCCCCAAAGGCCGACACCTCCAAGACCGACGGCCCCAAAGGCCGACACCTCCAAGACCGACGGCCCAAAGGCCGACACCTCCAAGGCCGACACCTCCAAGACCGACGGCCCCAAAGGCCGACACCTCCAAGGCCGACTCCAAGACCGCCCCAAAGGCCGACACCTCCAAGACCGACGCTCCAACCCCAAAGGCCGACACCTCCAAGGCCGGCACCTCCAAGCCAGCCCCGGCACTTCCCAGCCGGCCCGACATCTTCCTAGCCGGCCCCCTACGTCTCCAAGCTAGGCGGCCCCGGTACTTCCCAGCCGGCCCCGCACCTTCCCAAGCGGCCCGGCATCTTCCTAGCCGGCCCTCTACGTCTCCAAGATAGGCGGCCCCGGCACTTCCCAGGCGGCCCCGGCACCTTCCTAACCGGCCCCGGCATGTCCAAGCTAGGCGGCCCCGGCACCTTCCTAGCCGGCCCCCTACTTCTCCAAGCGAGTCGGCCCCGACACTTCCTCCGCCTCTCCAGTTCCGCCGAGTCGGCCAAGGCCATCCCTGGTCGGCCGACTCGGCCCCGGCGTCTCCAGTTCCGCCGAGTCGCCAAGGCCATCCCCGGCCAGCCCGACTCGGCCCCGGCGTCTCCAGTTCCGCCGAGTCGGCCAAGGCCATCCCCAGCCAGCCCGACTCGGCCCCGATGTCTCCAGTTCCACCGAGTCAGCCAAGGCCATCCCTCCCTGGCCAGCCCGACTCAGCCCTGGCATCTCCAGTTCCGCCGAGTCGGCCAAGGCCATCCTGGCCAGCCCGACTCGGCCCCGGCATCTCCAGTTCCATCGAGTCGCCAAGGCCATCCCGGCCAGCCCGACTCGGCCCCGGCGTCTCCAGTTCCTCCGAGTCGGCCAAGGCCATCCCCGGCCAGCCCGACTCAGCCCCGGCATCTCCAGTTCCGCCGAGTCGGCCAAGGCCACCCATGGCCGGCCCGACTCGGCCCCGACCTCAAGTCCGTCAATTCGGCCCCGCCCCGGCACTGTCTTGCCAGCGGGATTGGCCCCAACCATCTCGGGTCAACCCGGCTCGGCCCTGATAAGACCAGATTTCCCAGTTCCTATCAGATCAGCCCTAGCGGTTTAAGAAATCGCCTCTCTAATGCGCGCGCCCGACAGTGCCAGATCCGACAACCCGACAGCCCCGCCGGCTGATGGGACTTAGCCCACCAACCACCGCTTTCTTCCTTTCGATGGGACAGGACCCACCAACCAGCACAGATTCATGCAACTGAACTCCGCAGACATCCCCTCCTCACGCAATCCCACGTGATCATGCCAGGGTCAACCCCTATAAAAAGGTGAATCCGCTCACCAAATAGGTATGCGCGATAATCCCCAAAATCGCTGCCTTAGCGTCCAGGAAGGAATCCCTCCTCCGGGAGACCTCCTTTCTCATACTAAAAAGGGCTCTCTCGAGCCACTCTTCAGCTGTGACCTCGGTTGCTAACTTAGGCATCAGAGGGTCCCACCGGAGACCCCCTCTGGTCCTGGGACTTTTCTGAAGGTAACCGGTGAAGAAGAGCCGGGAGAAGCACTCCATTCCCAACGTCCAGGAGAAGTGATTGAGCGTCATCAGATTGGCGCGCCAGGTAGGGGGGATATGAAAAAGTAGCGAACATTCTCTCTAAGCTACATCTTTCGTCCCCTCTCTTCTTTCAGAAGCCATGGTGGTGACGCGAGCTCGGGATGCCTCCGTCAGCTGCCCAGCGGGGCTCCTCCCAGCAACAATAATCCATGGCCACCCAGCATCAGACTGTTCCCCTCGCCAATCAACAGTCAACGAGGGGAGGTTCTCCTGGTGGGAGGCCAGTCGGCGAGAGACCGGCGACGTCAGGTTTTCCCTAGGAAGCCTCGACGCGAGCCCTCCAAGCGGCTACGGTCCCCTGATCGCGGTGCCAAATCTTCTCCCAAGCCACATCATCACGAGGAACCCAGGCGAAAGTCCCGACTTCCGTCTCCATCTCCTTCTGCCTCTTCTTTTTCTTCCTCCAAGCCATCTCGGAGGGCCCCGACATCAGCCGCCAGACGGAGGAACGCCTGGAGGAGTACAACAGGCACCTCGACGAGCTCGCCAAGAAGATCAACCATCGGCCGGAGGAAGAGTTTGACACTCGTCCTCCTTACACCCGCTGAATATTGGAGGAACCAGTCCCTTCCAGGTTCCGCTTCCCTCAGATAGACCCGTACGATGGTACGATGGATCCTCTCGATCATCTCAAGAGTTACAAAGCAATGATGCAAATCTAGGGCGCTTCAGACACCCTTCTCTGCAAAGCCTTCCCTGCCACCTTGCGGAAGGCCGCCCGTGCATGGCACTCACGCCTTCCCCCTCACAGCATCGACTCCTTCCGAGAGCTGAAGAAAGCCTTTCTGGCACACTTCGATGCCTGCCGACGAATTCCAAGGGTAGCCGACAGTCTCTTCTCCGTCTGTCAGAAGGAGGGAGAGTCTCTGCGGGACTTTTTGTCCTAGTTCAATGCCGCCGCCCTCGAGATCTATCGTCTCGACGATGCGGTGGCAGCACTGGCGTTGAAGCGGGGACTCCTCCCATCCCGCTTCACTTTCTCCTTGGATAAGAAGTTCCCAAGCTCTTATTTTGATCTCCTCCTTCGAGCTCAGAAATATATCCACGCGGATGAAGCCGACTTCACCCACCGGGAATCTTCAAGAAACTCCAGCCACAAGCCTGCTTGCCCCAAGCCCAGTGGGCCCCCTCGACACAGGCGAGCTGACCCACCTCGTCATTTCGAGAACAGGCGTCGGAGCCCCATCCCCGATGAGTAAGCTCACCTCTTCTAGCCCCTCGATCCCACATTCTGATGAAGATCGAGGGTGAGCCTTACCTCCAACGTCCTCCTCCCATGAAGAAAGGTCCTCCCCACGACGTGAGTCGCTACTACCATTTCCATCGGGATTACGGCCATGACACCGACAGCTGCTACAGCTTGAAGCGAGCCATCGAGGAGCTCATCTAGCGGGGCTACCACGGCAAGTATGTCCAGAAGATGCAACAGCCGCTGCCGGCCATCATGGGGCCTCCACCAGCTCAAGCCACCGTCGACAACACTCCCACGGAGCGAATGATCGGGATGGTGTCCTGGGGATCAGCTTCTGCACCTAAACGGCTGAGGGGGGAGGAGTTGCCGGGTAATGTACTTCCTGAGAGGGTCCCTACCGCATCACCGAAATACTCCACCGGGGGGCATACAAACTAGAGGAATTCAATGGGAAACCTGTTTCACGTACCTGAATGCGGACAACCTCTGCCAGTATTACCAATGATGTACTCCCAGAAGCATGAGTAATAAAGAAGGCCCCTTCTGATGCCACAGCTTGTTCTCCCTTGCACCAAGTCTCTCAAAAGGATCTCACTGGCATCGCAGCCCACGAGACACCTCTCGGCCCCGGCACGGCGTGCCTCCGAGTATGTTAAGACCCTTGTTGGCCCAGATGACAACCCAAGAGGGGGGGGGTGAATTGGGTTCTTAAAAAAATTTAGCCTCTTGAAAAATTGTTTGCTTAAGATGAATGAAAATAAATGCAATGTAAATATAAAGTACAGCGAATAAACAGAGATAGAGATAGAGTCAATGGAAGCACGGCAAACACAAAGATTTTATAGTGGTTCGGTGTATCCAACACCTACGTCCACTCCCAAGATCCTACTTGGGTCCACACTATAATCTCCTCGATTACAGCCGAGTTGTTTTACAAGTTCACAACTCAAACTTGTTGTTTTACCCGGGATCACAACGAACCCAGCCGGTTTTTCGGGCTCACCAGCACACAACCCAAGACTCAAGCAAAACTAGCTTGACCCGAGGTTAACAACCTCCACTAGTTCAATCCCCTTTGATTGAACTAGGCACAAACAAGAATAAGAATGTTTTACAAATTTTCACAGCTCCTTAATGAGCAAATATTCAAAGAAAAGTAAATAGGTTTAGAAAAGCCTGGTTTGAAGTTGTTTGGCTTTGAGCTTTTCTTCTTTTCTTCTTTTCCTCTTCTCCTTGCTGGGTTGAATCAAGCCTCAGCTCCGATTCTTCACAGTAGATGCAGTTGAGAAGATTGAAAAGTTGGTCTCTTTCTTCTAGTTGAGAATCCTCCGATTTTTCTCTATTTGAACGGCTTGGATTCTTCTTTGAGCTTTGTGGAGTGGAAGGTTTTGAACTTGAAAGCTCCTCTCTTGGATATAAGGCTCAAGACTTTTCGGATTTTGATTTTTGATTTTTTCTATCCTTTCTCTTTCTCTTTCTATCTTTTTCAAACGGTTGTTTTTCCCCTTTTTATAGATTTTCTTTGATTCATTTTTGGGTGGAAATCTAGCCGTTGGAGTGTACCTGGAAGGATTTTCCATTCATAAAAAATAGCCGTTAGATGTCAGAAATCAAAAATATTACCGTTAGAGCTGATCTGGCATTTTTGATTTTTCGTCCAGGTGGGTTGGAGTCGGCTCCAGCTTTTCAGGTGTCGGCTCCGAATCGTTTTTCCATAAATAGTAAAATCTGAGTTCGTCGTGGAGTCGGCTCCGCAAAAGTAAGTGTCGGCTCGCCGTCGTCAGGTGTCGGCTCCCGAAACTGTAGGTGTCGGCTCCAGGATGCTCAGAAAATCAACGTTCTGTTCCAGCATCGGAGTCGGCTCCAGACACAGTAAGTGTCGACTCCGAAACCTTAGGTGTCGGCTCCGAAACTCTAGGTGTCGGCTCCAGGTTGTATCAAAAATCAGATTAAAATTGAATTGGCCATGGGGTCGGCTCCAGACTTTCTAGGTGTCGACTCCAAGCTCTGAAACTTTGAAATCTCTGATTTGTATTTGATTCAAAATTCATTTCTTAATTCCTTTAAATTGATCAAATAAATTTAAGTCCTGAAACACTTATAAAATCCATTAGTAATCAAATAAATATACTCAATTCCTTTATTAATCATCAAAATCAATGAATGGATCAACAATCTCCCCTTTTTGATGATTATAAAAACATTGAGTATATGCATAGAATTCTTAAATTAAAGAGAATATCAAGGAAGTGATCTTTACGAGTAAGCTCCCCCTGAATAAGGTAGCTTCTCTTATGAAGTTCAAATTCAAATTATTCTTCCTCTTACTTTACACATTTGATACTTAAGATTTCTTTGTGCATAGACAATTCAATTTGATTATCAATCCATATCAATAACTCAATATCATATTAATCAATTAACATTCTCAACTATAATTCTTTCCATATAATTTTCTCCCTCTTAATGCATATACAATCCTAATTCTCTCCCCTTTTTTGTAATCAACAAAAAGGTAAAGAATATTTTACTGCATCAAAGGATAATTGCATCAAAAAGATAATCAAAAGTCAAAAATATTACATAAAAAACTTTTCATTCATTAACATAAGCTTCACTACATCAATATTGTCAAGTATTACATAATTCTCTCCCTCTTTAAACTTCATTATATTAACTTCATTACATCAAAATGTAAACAACATTTCAACAAGATTGAACCTACATCAAAAGTTCTTTCTAACTATTCTTGTTAAATGGTCTACTATATTTTTCATTCCATCACATTGAAGTCTAACATAATCTTTTAGTCTCTCATCCACAAATGTGCAAGCTGTTGTGATTTTGTCTTGAAGTTCGGCGTTGCACTTTGAATAAGTTTCACCATCTCCACAAATCTCTTTAAGCTCTTCAAAGATGTTCTTCAAATCACCATTTAAAGATTCTGCGGAGGAGTTGAGAGTTGATTCAATCTTTGCAATCCGATCATCAAGGGAGTAAAGTGATTCTTTTAAATTCATAAATTTACTGTCAAACTCATCCTTCTGAGCTGCAAACAAACTTTTTAATTGCTCCATTTGAAGGTCTGAGAATCCAGTCGAAGAAGTGGATGGTTGATCATAAACTTGTGCAGGTGCAGGAGCAGGAACAGGAGCAGAAATGGGACTCCTAGGCTGTGGAGAAGGAACCCTAAATGATGGTCCAGCCTCGCAAGGCTCAGAAACTCTCGGCATAGGGGCTCTTTCATCTAGGTGTCCTTTCCTATCCCATTGACCATTCACCTTGACAAAACCCATCCGATGCAATGTAGCTAAGC
>UESW01002116.1:205412-240945 GCA_900491605.1 Calamus simplicifolius | reverse complement strand
CTCGTCATTTCATCACTTTCTCAAATCCTAACCAAACTCTTCCAAAATTTTCCAAAACTTCCCCATCTCTAATTCCATCCAAATCGAACCTTTCCAAAGATCAAATGGCACCCAAAAGGAGAGAATCAGTGGTTGGAGCGCCGGTAACTACGGGAAAGCGGTCCGCACGTCGTCCCGTTCGTGAGCCGACTCCAAGCAGCGATTCGTCCACAGATTCCGACAATCCCAACACATCTTCCACAAAGGTAGATACCCTAGCTGATAGAGTCATCACAATGGGTAGAAAATCGATTTTGACCTATTTGAATCCGAAGGTTTTCAATCGGGAGACAATTGAAGGAAATGGGCTGGGATATGCTGTGTTCTCTTGATGTTCCTACCTATCCAGCCCTAGTAAAAGAATTTATTTCAATTTGGCTAGAGGGGATGGAGGTTTAGTAAGCAATGTTAAAGGGAAAAGGATTCATCTCACCTTTCAAAAGCTCGGAAACCTCCTCAGCATCCCGATCACTGGTTTAGCCGCTGACATGCATAGTGATAGGTCAGCAGCCCTTTCAAGGATGTTAGGAAGGGATGTAACTGAGTTTGAAGAAATTAGAGCCAATCAACTACCCCTAGAATTGAGATTATTACACAATATATGCAGTAGGATCTGTTTCCAAAACTGGTCGGTTTGAGTATGTCTCGGAGCGAGACATTGTGGTTATGGACAGTGTTCTAACTGGGCAGCCGATCAATCTGGCAGCAATGATGATTTTTATATGGCAGAAGCTGGAGGGAAAAGATCATCCCTACCGTATGGAATGGTACTAACTATGGTATTCAAGAGCCAAGGGGTTACAATTCAAGAGAATGAACTTTCCAAGAACCTAAGGCACACAGATTACTATAGCTAGCTACATTGCATCGGATGGGTTTTGTCAAGGTGAATGGTCAATGGGATAGGAAAGGACACCTAGATGAAAGAGCCCCTATGCCGAGTTTCTGAGCCTTGCGAGGCTGGACCATCATTTAGGGTTCCTTCTCCACAGCCTAGGAGTCCCATTTCTGTTCCTGCTCCTGCACCTGCACAAGTTTATGATCAACCATCCACTTCTTCGACTGGATTCTCAGACCTTCAAATGGAGCAATTAAAAAGTTTGTTTGCAGCTCAGAAGGATGAGTTTGACAGTAAATTTATGAATATAAAAGAATCACTTTACTCCCTTGATGATCGGATTGCAAAGATTGAATCAACTCTCAACTCCTCCGCAGAATCTTTAAATGGTGATTTGAAGAACATCTTTGAAGAGCTTAAAGAGATTTGTGGAGATGGTGAAACTTATTCAAAGTGCAACGCCGAACTTCAAGACAAAATCACAACAGCTTGCACATTTGTGGATGAGAGACTAAAAGATTATGTTAGACTTCAATGTGATGGAATGAAAAATATAGTAGACCATTTAACAAGAATAGTTAGAAAGAACTTTTGATGTTGTTTATGTTCAATCTTGTTGAAATGTTGTTTACATTTTGATGTAATGAAGTTAATATAATGTGAAGAGAATTATGTAATATATTTTGATGTAGTGAAGCTTATTGTTGAATGAAAAGTTTTTATGAATTTTGATTATCTTTTTGATGCAATTATCCTTTGATGCAGTAAAATATTCTTTACCTTTTTGTTGATTACAAAAAAGGGGGAGAGAATTATTGTATATGCATTAAGAGGGAGAAAATTATATGGAAAGAATTATAGAGTTGAGATTAATTTATTGATGAGTTATTGATGGATTGATAATCAATTGAATTGTCTATGCACAAAGAAATCTTAAGTATCAAAGAGTAAAGTAATTTGAATTTGAACTTCATAAGAGAAGCTACCTTATTCAGGGGGAGCTTACTCGTAAAGATCACTTCCTTGATATTCTCTTTAATTTAAGAATTCTATGCATATACTCAATGTTTTTATAATCATCAAAAAGGGGGAGATTGTTGATCCATTCATTGATTTTGATGATTAATAAAGGAATTGAGTATATTTATTTGATTACTAATGGATTTTATAAGTGTTTCAGGACTTAAATTTATTTGATCAATTTAAAGGAATTAAGAAATGAATTTTGAATCAAATACAAATCAGAGATTTCAAAGTTTCAGAGCTTGGAGTCGACACCTAGAAAGTCTGGAGCCGACCCCATGGCCAATTCAATTTTAATCTGATTTTTGATACAACCTGGAGCCGACACCTAGAGTTTCGGAGCCGACACCTAAGTTTCGGAGTCGACACTTACTGTGTCTGGAGCCGACTCCGATGCTGGAACAGAGCGTTGATTTTTTGAGCATCCTGGAGCCGACACCTACAGTTTTCGGGAGCCGACACCTGACGACGGCGAGCCGACACTTACTTTTGCGGAGCCGACTCCACGACGAACTCAGATTTACTATTTATGGAAAACGATTCGGAGCCGACACCTGAAAAGCTGGAGCCGACTCCAACCCACCTGGACGAAAAATCAAAAATGCCAGATCAGCTCTAACGGTAATATTTTTGATTTCTGACATCTAACGGCTATATTTTTGAATGGAAAATCCTTCCAGGTACACTCCAACGGCTAGATTTCCACCCAAAAATGAATCAAAGGAAAATCTATAAAAAGGGGAAAAACAACCGTTTGAAAAAAGAGAAATAGAGAACGGATAGACAAAATCAAAAATCAAAATCCGAGAAGTCTTGAGCCTTATATCCAAGAGAGGAGCTTTCAAGTTCAAAACCTTCCACTCCACAAAGCTCAAAGAAGAATCCAAGCCGTTCAAATAGAAAATCGGAGGATTCTCAACTAGAAGAAAGAGACCAACTTTTCAATCTTCTCAACTGCATCTACTGTGAAGAATCGGAGCTGAGGCTTGATTCAACCCAGCAAGGAGAAGAGGAAAAGAAGAAAAGCTCAAAGCCAAACAACTTCAAATCAGGCTTTTCTAAACCTATTTACTTTTCTTTGAATATTGCTCATTAAGGAGCTGTGAAAATTTGTAAAACATTTCTTGTTTGTGCCTAGTTCAATCAAAGGGGATTGAACTAGTGGAGGTTGTTACCTCGGGTCAAGCTAGTTTTGCTTGAGTCTTGGGTTGTGCTGGTGAGCCCGAAAAACCGGCTGGGTTCGTTGTGATCCCGGGTAAAACAACAAGTTTGAGTTGTGAACTTGTAAAACAACTCGGCTGTAATCGAGGAGATTATAGTGTGGACCCAAGTAGGATCTTGGGAGTGGACGTAGGTGTTGGATACACCGAACCACTATAAAATCTTTGTGTTTGCCGTGCTTCCATTGACTCTATCTCTATCTCTGTTTTATTGTACTTTGTATTTACATTGCATTTGCTTTCATTCATCTTAAGCAAACAATTTTTCAAGAGGCTAAATTTTTTAAAAGAACCCAATTCACCCTCCCCCCCCTCTTGGGTTGTCATCTGGACCAACAGGCTCGGAGAAGGATGGGGCGGTGGCCTGCGCTGACAAAGCTAGCACCCGTGCCGCAGAGGCCGAGAGCAAGGCCTGGGAGGCCGAGGCCAGGGCGCAGCGGGCCGAAGCCGAGGCGGGGCAGGCCGTGTCCAACTATAAGGCCTCGCCGGAGTTCAAGCAAGAAGTCATCGAGGCTAGCCTCGACGCTTATATTCAGGGCTTCGAGATGTGCAAGGTCAGGGTATCCACAGCCCTCAAGATCGACATTGCTGAACTCGAAGATATCCGGCCTGGGGATTCTGACGAGGAGCCTGCGGAGAAGAAGAACGAAGGGAAGCCCGCCCCGGCGGGCCTTGAGTTATTTTTTCCTTTTACTTTATTGTATGTAACCGGCCTCAGGCCCAATTTTGTATCCTTCTTCAATAGTCAATGAAAAAGACTTTTTCTCCTAACTTCTTTGTGCTTCGATCCATCCCGTCTTCCTTCTTCTGAGAAAAACGCCTTACTGTGCCTTACTTCTTGTGGCCAAATCGTATATGCTGACGACGTTGAAGCCGAATATAGTATCTTTTAAGATGTTCTGCGACTCCAAACTTAGCCAATATTCGAATGCGTCTCTAGGATGTAGGCCAGCCATATGAACGGTCACTTAAGATGTTTCGTGCTGTCGCAGGCTGGTCGCAAGAAGGCTTGCTTACGCATGAGTCCCCAAACGCTTGGAAGGATCTCCGGGTGGCTTGACGCCAAGCCTAACTTTGGAGGCGTCTGGATTGACCAGAGATGGTTGAGGTTGATTCTGCCATCGTGAGGGGTTTGCGTGTTGCCTGAGGGATAGCTCGATCGGGTACGGAGCTGCTAGGGCCTTAGCCGACTCGGGGGCACCGTCGTGCCGGGGCCGAGTGGTGTCTCATTAGCCGTGATGCCGGCGAGCTCCTTTTGAACCGCTTCAGGGGTTTGTGTGCCGCCTGAAGGGTGACTCGACTGGGTACGAAGCTGCTAGGGTCTTAACCAACCCGGGGGCACCGCCGTGCCGGTGCCGAGTGGTGTCCTGTTAGCTGCGATGCCGTCGAGCTCCTTTTGAACCACTTCAGGGGTTTGTGTGCCGCCTGAAGGGCGACTCGACCGGGTACGGAGCTGCTAGGGTCTTAACCGACTCGGGGGCACCGTCGTGCCGGGGTCGAGTGGTGTCCCATTAGCCGCGATGCCGGCGAGCTCCTTTTGGACCGCTTCAGGGGTTTGTGTGCCGCCTGAAGGATGACTCGACCGGGTATGGAGCTGCTAGGGTCTTAACCGACTCAGGGGCACCATCGTGCCGGGGCCGAGTGGTATCCCGTTAGCCGTGATGCCGGCGAGCTCCTTTTGGACCGCTTCAGGGGTTTGTGTACCGCCTGAAGGGCGACTCGATCGGGTACGGAGCTACTAGGGTCTTAATCGACTCAGAGGCACCGTCGTGCCGTGGCTGAGTGGTGTCCCGTTAGCCGCGATGTCGGTGAGCTTCTTTTGAACCGTTTCAGGGGTTTGTGTGCTGCCTGAAGGGTGACTCGACCGGGTATGGAGTTGCTAGGGTCTTAACCGACTCGGGGGCACCGCCATGCCGGGGCCGAGTGGTGTTCCGTTAGCCGCGATGCCGACGAGCTCCTTTTGAACCACTTTAGGGTTTGTGTGCCACCTGAAGGGCGACTCGATCGGGTACGGAGCTGCTAGGGTCTTAACCGACTCCTGGGCACTGCCGTACCGGGGTAGAGTGGTGTCCCGTTAGCCGCGATGCCGACGAGCTCCTTTTGAACCGCTTCAGGGGTTTGTGTGCTGCCTGAAGGGCGACTCGACCGGGTATGGGGCTGCTAGGGTCTTAACCGACTCGGGGGCACTGCCGTGCCAGGGTCGAGTGGTGTCCCGTTAGCCGCGATGCCGGCGAGCTCCTTTTGAGAGATTTGGTCCTTGGAGGTAAGGGAGAGTAGGCTGTTACGTCAAAGGGACCCCCCTTTATTGCTCATGCCCTGGGGGAATACATTATTGGTAATATTGGTGAAGGTTATCCGCATTCCAGGTGCATGGAATGGGTTGTCCGTTGAGCTCTTCTAATTTGTATGCCCCCGGTGGAGTGCCTCGGCGATGCGATAAGGGCCCTCCCAGTTGGGGGATAGTTTGCCCCCCTCAGTAGGCTTTGAAACCTCAGCTTTTCTCAAAACCAAATCTCCACGGCGGAAAACCTTAAGGCAAACTCGAGTATTGTAGTACCTGGCCTCTCGCTGACAGAAAGTCTCCATGCGTAGCCTTACCCGATCATGCGCCTCGTCAATGAAGTCCAAATTAGCCCGAATCAGCGCGGGGTTATTTTCTTCACTGAAGGACTCCACGCGCAGACTGGGTAGTCCGATCTCGACAGGAATGATGGCCTCGGATCCGAAGGCGAGACTGAAGGGAGTCTCACCCGTCGGGGCTCTGGGGGTCGTGTGATAGGCCCATATCATGCTGGGGAGCTCCTCCACCCAATGACCTTTGGACCCGTCCAACCTGGTTCTGAGTCCTCTAAGGATGGTGCGGTTCATAACCTCAGCCTCCCTGTTGGTTTGGGGGTGGCCAACGGAGGTGAATCGGTGATGAATGCCCAGCTCATCGCAGAAGACTTTGAATGCTTCATTGTTGAATTGGCGGCCGTTGTCCATGACAAGGGTGTGAGGCAGGCCAAAGCGGCATATGATTGACTTCTAAAAGAAAGCTTTGACTTTGCCTTCAGTGATCTTGGCTAATGCTTGACCTCGACCCATTTGTGAAGTAATCAATGGCGACTAGCAAGAACTTCCATTGCCCAGAAGCTGGGGGAATGGCCCGAGAATGTCATTCCCCACTGAGCGAAGGGCCATGGAGCCGAGAGCGGGTTCATCGGGGTAGATGGTTGATGTTGGATGTGTGCATGGCGCTGGCAACCATCGCATTTCTGAACTAATTTAGCCGCATCCTCCCTCATAGTGAGCCAAAAATATCCCTGACGGAGGGCCTTTTGGGCTAAGGATCTGCCCCCTAGATGGTTTCTACAGATGCCCTCATGGATTTCTCTAAGGATGTAGTTGGCGTCGACGGGTCCCACGCACTTGAGCAGGGGATAGGAGAATGACCTTCTGTATAGACGCCCATCGAGGAGGATGAATTTGGAGGCTTTCCACTTGAGCAACCTGGCTTCATTGCGGTCATCAGGGAGTGTGCCGTCAGTGAGATAACGAACATAGGCATCCATCCATGTGGGCTCTTGGGTGAGCGGGAGGATTTCCTCGCTATCCTCTATACTGGGTCTTTCCAAATACTCAATGTAAGCATCCCTTGCCAACCGTCGGCAGAGGTGGCCAGACGAGAGAGGATGTCGGCCTTGGCATTTTCACTTCGTGGAATATAACTGATATTGAAGTAAGCCAGCGAGGAGGTTAGGAGCCGAATCTTGCCCAAGTATTGAGTCATAGCGGGGTCACGCGCCTCGTATTCCCCATTGATTTCCTAGAGATGAGTTGCGAGTCCGTGAAAGCTCTGAGACGCTTTATTCGAACTCCTGGGCTAGCCTTAGCCCAGCCAGCAGGGCCTCGTACTCAGCTTGATTGTTGGTGGCTTCGAATAGAACCGCAGGGCGCATTCTGTTCTCTCTCCGCTGGTCCGCGAGAATGAGGCCGGCACCGCTTCCTTGAGAGTTCGATGCGCCGTCCACATGAAGGATCCAAGTTTCCCCATCTTCGCCTGGCTCAGGCTTGCACTGTTCCTTGGCAACCTCTTCAGTCATCTCCTCTTCCCAGGTGTATTCAACTAGGAAGTCAGCCAGAACTTGGGATTTCAGAGCCGGTCGAGCCTGGAAAGAGAGGTCAAATTCTCCCAGCTTGATGGCCCACTTGGCGAGCTGGCCTGAGGTATCCAGACAAGCCAAGATGGCTCGCAGGGGTTGATCCGTGAGCACCACAATAGGATGGGCTTGAAAATATGGGCGGAGACGCCGAGTGGAGACTATCAGGGCGAAGATGACCTTTTCGCTTTGGAGTACCTGACTTCCGCCTCATGGAGGACCTTACTCACATAATAGACATGCCTTTGAGTTCCATCAGTGTCGAGGCGTACCAAAACTGAACTAACGCTTCTGAAGAAGCGGCTAGGTAGAGAAAAAACTTTCTCCGTCTCTTGGCTTGGATAGGAGCGAAGGAGAGGACAGAAACACCTTCAACCCATCGAAGGCCCTCTGGCAATCGTCAGTCCACTCAAAGCTATTCATCTTCCACAAGGCCTTGAAGAAGGGCAAGCATCTCTCCACCGATTTGGAGAGGAAACGACTTAGAGTCGCTATCCTCCCAGTTAATCGCTGCACTTCCTTCTTGCTGGATGGTGGCCTCATGTCAAGTATGGCGCTGATCTTCTCTGGGTTTGCCTCGATCCCCGCTGGGTCACTATGAAGCCCAGGAACTTGCCTGCCATGACCCCAAAAGCACATTTCTTGGGGTTCAGCTTAACTTGGAAACGACGGAGGTTGTTGAAGGTCTCCTCTAAATCGGAGACATGATCAGAAGCGTGGGTGCTCTTTGTCAGCATGTCGTCTACGTAGACTTCCATGTTTCGGCCTAGCTGGTCCTGGAACACTCTGTTCATCAACCTTTGGTAAGTTACCCCCACGTTCTTGAGGCCAAAAGGCATTACTATGTAGCAATAAATGCCCTTTTTTCATCACGAAGGAGGTGTGCTCTTCGTCGTTGGGGTCCATCCTTTCTAATTGTATCCTGAGAAGGCGTCCATGAAGCTGAGGAGTTTGTGCCCAAAGGTGGAATCTACCAGCTGATCAATCCTTGGCAGGGGAAAGTTGTCTTTTGGACACGCCTTGTTGAGGTCGGTGAAGTCTATGCAAATCCTCCAACTCCCATTTGCCTTACGCACCATGACCACATTGGCCAACCAACTGGGGTAGTGTGCCTCTCGGATGTGGCCGACTGAGTAGCTTGTTGACTTCCTCATCAATAGCCTTTTGTCGATCAGAAGCAAAGCTTCTCTTCTTCTAGCGAATTAGATGGTGTCGCAGGTCAATGTTGAGCTTGTGGGTGATCACTTCTGGAGGGATGCTAGGCATATCAGATGCTGACGAGCGAAGACGTCTGAATTAGCCTGCAAAAAGGCTAAGAGATGCTCCCGTCCTCTGGAGGAAGGAGTCCACCGACATGGACGGTTCTTGCCGGGTCATCTCCAAGAGGGAAGGTCAAAATATAGCTGGTTCTCCTCCTTTGTTAGAGTCTCTGGGGTCGGATGCTTCAAAGGTTGTTCAGTTTTCAGAGGACTTGATGCCACGTGATAATAGGGCAGGACTGGGCTGACCTCACCGCGCATCTCCCCGACTCCTCCGCCTGTGGGGAATTGCACTAATAGACGCCGGGTGGAAATAACTGCGTCCAAAAGGTTCAAACCTGGACGCCCCAGAATGGTGTTATACGCCAAGGGGACCCTCACAACCTGAATTTCATTATTACTATGCTTTGACATGGCGGCGTTCCGGCTGTCACAGGCAAAGGTATTTCACCTTCAACCCTCACGGAGTCTCCAGTAAAACCGACCAAAGGGGTCGCCACAGGCTGAAGGGAGTCCAAAGATAATCCCATCCGAACAAAAGCGTCGTAGGTAAGGATGTCAGCTGAGCTGCCACTATCAACTAATATCCTCTTTACAGGGTGCTTGGCGATCGTCATAGAGACGACGACGCCTTCATTATTTACATTATCTATGCCAGCAGATCCCCCCCTAGGAATTACATTACTGGCGCCTCCTCCCCCCTCAACCGCTTAGATGCGGAGGTTGATCCCCAGGACACCATTCCAACCGTCCGCTCCGTGGGGGCATTGTCGACTGGGGCCTGAAGAGGCGGAGGCCCCATGAGGGTCGGCAGCGGCTGCTGCGCCTTCTACACATATTTCGAGGTAGCCCCACTAAATGAGCTCCTCATGGCCCGCTTCAAGCTGTAGCAGCTGTCAGTGTCATGGCCATAGTCCCGGTAGAATCGGCAGTAGCGGCTTTTGTCACGAGGAGGACCTTTCTTCATGGGAGGAGGGTGCTGGAGGTAAGGCTTGCCCTCGATCTCCATCAGAATGTGAGATCGAGGGCAAGGAGAGGTGTGAGCTTACTCTCGTCGGGGACAGGGCTTCTACGCCTGTTGTCGGGTCGACGAGGCGGGTCAGCTCGCCGGTGTCGAGGAGGTCCGCTTGGTTCAGGGCGAGCAGGCTTGTGGCTGGAGCTCCTTGAAGATTCTCGGCGGGTGAAGTTGGCTTCATCCGCACGATATACTTTTGAGCCCGGAGGAGGAGGTCGGAATAAGAGCCTGGGGGCTTCTTATCCAAAGAAAAGGTGAAGCGAGATGGAGGAGTCCTCGCTTCAACGCCAGCATCGCTACCGCATCGTCGAGATGGTAGACCTCGAGGGCGGCAGCTTTGAACCGGGACACGAAGTCCCGCAGCGACTCTCCCTCCTTCTGACGTACGGAGAAAAGGCTATCTTCCACCCTTGGAATTCATCGGCAGGCATTGAAATGTGCCAGAAAAGCCTTCTCCAGCTCTCGGAAGGAGTCGATGCTATGAGGGGGCAAGCGTGAGTGCCACGCGCGAGCGACCTTCTGCAGAGTAGCGGGAAAGCCTTGCAGAGAAGGGCATCTGAAGCGCCTGAACCTGCATCATTGCTTTATAACTCTCGAGATGATCGAGAGGATCTGTCGTACCATCGTACGGGTCCACCTGAGGGAACCAAAACCTGGAGGGGACAGGCTCCTCCAATATTCGGTGGGTGTAAGGAGGGCGGGTGTCGAACTCTTCCTCTGACTGATGGTTGATTTTTCTGGCGAGCTCATCCAGTCATCAGTTGTACTCCTCCAGGTGCTCTTCGCATATCGGTTGATTGTTGGGGCCCTCTGAGATGGCTCGAAGGAGGAAGAAGAAGATGAAGAAGACATAGAGGGAGACGGAAGTCGAGGCTTCCGCTTTGGCTCATCTTGATGACGTAGCCCCAAAGGGATTTTACTGGGGCCATGATCAGGAGACTGCGGCCGCTTGAGGGCTCGCGGCGAGACTTCCTTGGGGAAGCTGGGCGATGACCGGCCTCCCACGACCGGCCTCCCGCCGGCCGGCCTCTCGCCGGCCGACCTCCCGCCTTGGAGAACCTTCCCTCGTCGACTGCTGACTGGCGGGGGAGCGGTTTGATGCTGGGTGGCCATGGACTGCTGTTGTTGGAGCCCATGGACCATAGCAGTGAGAGTTTGGACTTGTTGGGAGAGGGTCGCTAATTGCTCCGCTGTTTGGGCGGCTGCGTTCGGTTGTGGGCAGGTGACTGGAGGATCGGCGACAGGGGGGTTGGCCTCCTATTGCCTAACTGGCGGGGGAAGCCCCGCTGGACAGCTGATGGAAGCGTCCTGAGCTCGTGTCACCACCATGACTCCAAAGAGAGAAGAGAGGGGGGAGTAGAGTTTGGCCAGATGTAGCACAGGGAAGCCTGGGATACTTGCTGCGTTCTACACCAACTTTTGCCCCCCTTCTTGGCGCGCCAATCTGATGACGCCCAATCACTGATCCTGCACGTCGGGAACGGATGGATTCTCCAGGCTCAGCTTTACCAGGTTACCTGCAAAGAAGTTTCAGACCGGAGAGGATTCTCCGGTGGGACCCTCCGACGCCCAAGTTAGCAATTGAGGTCACAGCCAAAGGAGCTCGAATGAGCTCTTTTTAGGTGAAAGGGTGCTCCAGAGGAGAAGGGATTTCTCTCTGGGTCTTAAGATAGCAATTTTTTCGGGGATTATCGCACATACCTGTTTGCTTGCTGAGCAGATTCACCTTTTTATAGTGGTTGACCCTGGCACGATCACGTGGGATTCGTGAGGAGGGAATGTCCGCGGAGTTCTTGGGAGTTGTGTGAATCTGTGCTGGTTGGTGGGTCCTATCTCATCGGAAAGGAAGAAAGCGGCGGTTGGTGGGCTAAGTCCCATCAGCCGCGGGGCTATTGGGTAGTTGGGTCCAGTCCCATCAGCAGCGTGGCCAGCGGATAGTTGGATCTGGCATTGTCAGGCGGCGCGGGTCAGAGAGGTAGCGTCCCGAGCTACCAGGGCCATGTTGGGGCAGGTTTGAGGAAATCGGGAAGTCTCGACTCTCTCGGGGGAGCCAAGCTTATCTAGGTCGGCCAAGGGTGGCCGGGGCCGACCTTGCTGGCTAGGACGTGCCGGGGCGGGGCCGACTCGGCGATCCTGGAGATGCTGGGGGCCGAGAAAGGCCGACCGGGAAGGGCCGGGGCCGACTCGGCGAGCTTGGAGGTGCCGGGGCCGAGAAGGGCCGACAGGAAGGTCGGGGCCGACTTGGCGGGCTTGGAGATGCCGGGGCCGAGAAGGGCCAACCAGGAAAGGTCGGGGCCGACTCGGCGGGCTTAGAGACGCCGGGGCCAAGAAGGGCCGACTAGGAAGGGTCGGGGCCGACTCGGCGGGCTTGGAGGTGCCGGGGCCGAGAAGGGCCGACCAGGAAAGGTCGGGACCGACTTGGCGGACTTGGAGATGCCGGGGCCTAGAAGGGCCGACAGAAAGGCGGGGCCTACTCGGCGGGCTTGGAGACACCGGGGTCGAGAAGGGCCGACCATGAAAGGTCGGGGCTGACTCGGCGGGCTTGGAGGTGCCGGGGTCGAGAAGGGCCGACCAGGAAGGTCGGGCCGACTCGGCGGGCTTGGAGATGCCGGGGTCGAGAAGGGTCGACCATGAAAGGTCGGGGCCGACTCGATGGGCTTGGAGACGCCAAGGCCGAGAAGGGCCGACCAGGAAAGGTCGGGGCCCACTCGGCGGGCTTGGAGGTGCCAGGCCGAGAGGAGCTGACCAGGAAGGATCGGAGCCAACTCGGCGGGCTTGGAGATGCCGGGGCGCACTCATTTTTGATTTTGCCGAAATTACCCATGTGGCTACATTAGCCACATCACGTCGCAATAGCATGTTTAGCGAAGCATTAGCGACGTATTTGGGCGTCGCTATATTTTAATTCTCTTGTAATGTTGTGTACCCCCTTGGTTGACAATATTGTTTTTCCTAACTTGGTGGTCCACTGATCCTACAAGATTTTCTTGCATCTTAAATGCTAATGACAATCACTTAAAAATCCATGAAATACCTTTTCGCTTTATCTTGCATGCTTTATTTCTTTTTAAGATATAGTTCCAAAATTTGACTTTATCTAGTGGATTTAAGATAGGAGAAAACAAAAACAATCCAAATCAACTTTCATTAAGGCCATCTCAGAATTGCATTTTATATACTCTTTATTAGTTAGATTAGAATTCATTTCATTGTTTCGACAGTTATATTATTTAACAATCTACTGAGCTAATGCTAGCTATCTTTTCCTTAGCCAGTCCTTGTATCAGTATAGAATTGCATCTGATTTTTATGGTACTTCATGGGATCTATGTGAATTTTCTTTCTAATGTGCAAAGAAAAGAAACTTCACTGTATTAATTAAACATTATAAAATAAACATGAAAGATGCATGCCACATAAATGGAGATCTGACTGTCATAATGGTTTCCTTCCTTGTTCCTTTAACACACTTTTTGATGCCTTATATGTTTCTATTTTCTAGTCGGTGACATTGTGGAGCTTTAGTGCCAGTTTAGCATATTATTCTGTGCTACACTTGCACACTGGTTCAATGAGACTGTCATCTGTTGAAGTGCAATGTATTTTAAAAACCCAGCTAGTAAGTGTTTGTAGAAGTAATTCTCAAGAATTATCCATTGAAGCAATCAGCTCAAATTCATGATAGCTCTTTTTTTTTTTTTTTTTTTGGTTACAAACGGGCGATCATATAGTTCTAGAATGAGTCAGCCCAGATACATCAGAGATTAAGATCTGTTGTAGAATAAAAGGACATGGGTCGCCTGGATTCCAACTCCATGGACCCGCGTATTGAGCAGCAAAGGACGCCGCCCAGTCCGCCGCCGAGTTGGCCTCACGATAAATGTGGCGGATCTGGGCATACTCAATCTCCCGCAGCATAGACCAACAGTCCCTCAGGATCGAATTTGAGGAACCATCTATATAGCTCTCCTCTAATAACCAAGAAATAACAGTCATAGAGTCCCCCTCAATCATGATCTTAGGAGCATGGAGGGTCCTAACAGCAAAAGAGAGCCCTGCCCAAGCAGCACCAAGCTCCGACAAAGGAACAGTAGAGTCCAGGGTTCCAAAACCTTCCGTTGCCAATAGATTACCCATCGGACCCCGAATGATGAAAGCAGATCCAGCATCTCTGTCCCGGACACTCCCATCAAAGTTAATTTTGACATACCCTGGAGGGGGGCTCCCAAGAGACAAAAACCTTGCGACGGTTCGCTGTCGGAACAGCAGGGGATCCCCAGAGGCCAGAGGAGTCAAAAGTAACATCATGAAAGGCACGGGCACATTCCGAAGTCAAAGATCTAATCTGCCTCACAATCCTGTGAAAGGAGAATCTGTCGTCAGAGAATATGATCTGATTCCTTGACATCCATATATAATAAGCCGTAACAGACCAAAGACCACGCTTGCTCATAGGACCGCTCCGGATATCCTGAAGGAAGAATGAACGCGAAAAATCCATTACCTCCATGTCCCTAGGATAGCCCATAAGAGTCCATATCCTTCTCGCTCTGGAGCAACAAAATATAGCATGGTCCATAGATTCATCCGCCTGCCTACATAGTGGACAGCTCGGCTGAATAGGCAGACCCCTTCGAGACAGAAGGAGGCAAGTAGGCAGACAGTCCCAAAGGATCTTCCAGATAAATAACTGAACCCTGGGGAGAACAGGAAGCTTCCAGATCCAAGCTGCATCCTCCGTGTGCTGAGCCAGCGGCCTGTATATGTCCATAAGGTCCCTAATGGGAGCCTTGGGGAGACAAGAATGCTGCCAAATCCTGGAGTCAACAGAGTAATCAGGTAAAAGAGGCATCGAGAGAATCCGACGAGAAAGCTCCTCTCCAAAATACCGGGTCACCGAGGGGGCGTGCCAAGAGCGGGGATTCAAGGAGATAAGATCCTGAACCCTAAGCTTAGGGGGAATATCCATGTGAAAAAGGAGGGCCATCGCATAAGGGGGAGCTCAGAAATCCAGGTGTCATTGATAGCATCAATAGACCAGCCATCACCAATTATCCAGAAGGTATTGTGCATAATGGGCTGACTATGTCTACAAATCTCCTTCCAATAGGAGGAGGAACCATGGGGCGGAGTAACAATCGAACCAGAAGCTCAGTCACCATATCTCGCATGCATCATAGAACGATAGCTCTTTTTTAGATGCACCAGAAATCCTTAGATTAGTTGCTTATCTCTTCTTTCTGTATTGTTTAAGTTAGTTTCAATTCTCATCAATGGCTTGTACGCTCTTATCTTTGACTCTCATTTTTGTCAGGCCATATTATTCATGGTTTTCTGTGATTGTTGCACCAGATATCAATGTTGGGTAAATGGGTTAATATGCCTGGATATCCTAATGGGCCTTGAAATTTTGTTACCTTCTTCTTATGTATGAATGAGAAATTGATGACATTTAGTCCCACATCGAAAAATCAAGAAAGAAAGGTTCACTTATATGGAAACATCTATTCATCACCCCGCGCATGCGTGTATGCGAAGGGTGCTTTGTAGGTGCACGTGCATCGCGAGGAGCTTGAGGGGCTTTTAAATTTTTTCTTGATCATAAGGATCCGACTGTGAAGACTGATCGGATTAAGATGAGGGGTTGAGATCAAATGATGGGCCGATGTGATTGGAAATAGCAGTGTTGATCGTCTGATCATGGCTTGGATTGATCTCAGCCATTGATGAAAAAACCGTTGACCATCAGTTGACCAGTCAACAGGACCGTTGGTGGTAAGATATGCGTACAAATCACAGATGACGCATCAATATACGCATCGATCGCATGATAGCCTATAAAGGCATCCGAGAAGCGCATCGATCACATAATCTTCAGATCACGGTTACAGATCGTTGTATCAAGGCTTCGGAGAGGTGGGTCGATCACGTGATCTACGTATTAGGGCTTTGAAAAGGCAAATCGATCACATCCGATCATGAAAAGGCTTATTGATCAGACCGTTGATCGGATCCGATTAAATCTGACGGTGCAGATCAATTTCGTAGGGATGCATCCAAAAGGCACCTAAAATCTATAAATAGGACCTTAGACCGTAGACATTTCATTCAATCCGAAAGTCCTTTCCTTTTTTTAGGCATTTGTACTCTCCTAAGGGTAGTATAGCAATAGTGTATTAAAAGAGAGAAGCATTTTTTATTCGATATTTTTGGTGAATTATAGTGCTGCTTTTATCAAAGAAGATTGTTGTATTTTGGGAAACAATTGTCATACTGACCGTAAGGACTATTGCACGATGAAATTGTCTTATAAATATAGAGTGTAACTAGACTCAATCTTATCAATTAGGTAACCACTATCTACATCAACAATCTATACTATACTAAGCAGGAAGGTGCATCCATCTCAAGATCAAAAGAAGCCTGACGTGTTGTCACTGAGAAATGGGAAGACATGCAGTGATCTTGTAGGAGAGCACAAATGACATGATGGAGCCAAAATAAACCGGTGCTGTTCTTCTCGAAGTCATTCATGCGAGGCATTTCCTTATCTTTTTCTGGTCTAAAATTTATTATTTATATGATTCATTGATGTGATTGCATCTAAGTTGTTTTTAGTTCTCGAAATTTTTGCCTGATTGCATCTAACTTTTCAAAAAGTCTTATTGTACCGTGCATAATGAATACGCATGCAAGTGTTAAAAGTAAAAAAATATATATTTTTATTCTTGACATATGTACGGCGCTAATTATCGTCATGATGCGCTTGCTTTAACTCAGTGCATTGCAAGACTTTTTCCTAAGGGAAAACACTTTGTACACCGGCCCCGGTGCAGCAACGANATTAAACTCTTAATATGGCAATTATATTTTCACTTGTCATTGTTGGTTAGTATTGATTTTACATAGGGTATTTCTATGTATAAGTGTATGTAAATGTATATATAATAGTCTCAATTCTTTTCATACTACAATAGATGGGTCAGAACCTATTCCCTATATTATCTCATATTGCCTATAGCAATTTCACTTTGCTTTGCCTTGATGCCATTCCCAATTTGAATGTCACTTTTGGTGAAATGTGGATATCTGTTTGATAATTCACAAGTTTGCATTTGTTCAACCTAATGAAACAATAATGTAACACAGGTGTTCCTTATAAGAATTACTCTCTCATATTAGCACGTGATATTTTATATTCATGAAACCGTTGAGAACACCATAAAAGTTTAATTGCTTTGTCGTGTCCTTTTGTTCTGATAAATTGCAATTATTGAATGTTTTAACCTTTATTGTTTTTTAGTTAAAACAATATGGTTGTGACAAAGATATGGTATAGAAGTGTAACTAAAATCACTTAAAGTAATAGCTTATTTTATCTTCGAACATTTGCAAGCAAAAATTATGGCTATGATGATCCATTTCAGAAGCGAGCATATATTTATATTCTTACATAAATTCAAAGTCTTCTTATTCCAGATAAGTGTTTTCTGTTATAGTGGTCATTGAGAGATTACACCATGTTTTATCTTGTTTTAGTTTGAAAGTTGTAATCTCTTTTAGTTATATTTTTTATGTATGGTTTTATCTTGAATATCAAGCATTGCCAAGCCATATACGACTTTGTCATAAGTCTATAAGACAATAAAAAAATATATCTCTTTGGAATTTGCCGAGAAGAATTTGGCAGATTAATTAACCAAGGAGTTATCTAGGAATGGAGTCCTAGATTCATCGAGGAAGATGTGGCTTAAGCCCATTATTTGGTCACCAGCAGTGGATACCAACCTCTGTGATTTGAGATCCCATGAATGAGGTTCAATGTGGTAGAAACGAAGCTGATTGAGTGATCGTGTTAGAGCACAAATTTTTAAAAAAAAATTTCATCACATCCCGATGAGTGCTCTTATAAAGTGACAAAGTAAATTTGTGTAAGGTTGAGTCATACTCTTAATGGATCCAAGATAGGTTATCTACAGGGTATTGTCACAAATACCCTTGGAGGATTCACCTATATATGAGAATCATCATATTAGGCCGTGACTAAAGGTTTGGGCTAACCTTTAATATGCGCTGATCGCTTAAACCCAATTGATCCATACTGTGTGTGACTAGTAGAAGTCTGAGTCAAAGGACCTAGTTCAAGGTCTAATCCACTGTGGTTCCTTCAGATGTATACAATCAACACTAAGTGAGGTTTGAGGTTCAAGTTCATATGACACCTCACCTATTGCGCAGTATAAGATGCCCTAAAAATTTTGTTATATTTATTTTATTTTTTTTATTTAAAACTTTTATGGGGAATTGATGAAAAAAGTTTAAAAATAAAAAATAGAAAAAGGGAACGCCTACGTTCTTTCATATTCTTTTCGGACGTTCTTTCGCGTGAATGTTGGAAGGCCAACGTTCATCAACGTTCAGAAACGGCCCAAACAATTCATTTTGTAAGCCATTTAACGGCTATTAGGCCTTTAAAGCCATTATGGGTCGAGCCGTTGGAGCTTTTATGGGCCGAGCCTATAAATAGGTTAAGGATTCAAGATGGAGTAGAATGATTTGGAGTAGCACTAAGTTTTTTGATCTAATTTTATTTTTATTTTTATTAATCTTTTCTTGGGCATCTGAAGGTAATCATTGGGTTTGCACCTCCACACGATCGTGCTTGTAGTAGGAGGATCCACTACAAGAAAGTGGTATTTGTGGTGAACCTATTACGGCGAAATATTTTCGTCGTTATAAGTTTATTTATAACGACGAAATAAAAATTAAAGTCATCGTAAAACCTATTTATTATGGCGAAAAATTATTTTACCGTAAAAAAGACTTATTACGATGAATTTTAAATTTCGTCGTAATAGGTTTCGGTTATATTTTAGTATTTTTTTTTTTTTATTTTTCTTTCATTTTATTAAGGCGAAATAATTTTTCGCTGTAATAAAAAGACTTATTACGATGAATTTTAAAATTCGTCGTAATAAGTCCCGGTTATATTTTAGGATTTTATTTTTTTTATTTTTCTTTCTTTTATTACGGCGAAATAATTTTTTGCCGTAATAAAAAGACTTATTACGACGAATTTTAAATTTCATCGTTATAGGTTTTGGTTATATTTAGTATTTTTATTTTTTTATTTTTCTTTCATTTTATTACGGTAAAATAATTTTTTGCCATAATAAAAAGACTTATTACGATGAATTTTAAAATTCATCGTATAAGTCCTGGTTATATTTCAAGATTTTTATTTTTTTATTTTTCTTTCATTTTATTACAGCAAAATAATTTTTCACCGTAATAAAAAGACTTATTACGATGAATTTTAAAATTCATCGTAATAAGTCCTGGTTATATTTCAAGATTTATTTTTTATTTTTCTTTTATTTTATTACGGTGAAATAATTTTTCACCGTAATAAAAAGACTTATATGATGAATTTTAAAATTCATCGTAATAAATTTGGTTATATTTAGGATTTTTATTTTTTTATTTTTCTTTCATTTTATTACGGTGAAATAATTTTTTGCCATAATAAAAAGACTTATTATGACAAATTTTAAAATTCATCGTAATAGTCCCAGTTATATTTTAGGATTTTTATTTTTTTATTTTTCTTTCATTTTATTACGGTGAAATAATTTTTCACCGTAATAAAAAGACTTATTATGACGAATTTTAAAATTCGTCATAATAAGTCCCGGTTATATTTCAAGATTTTTTTTTTTTTTATTTTCTTTCATTTTATTACGATAAATAATTTTTTGCCGTAATAAAAAGACTTATTACGATGAATTTTAAAATTCATCGAATAAGTCCCGGTTATATTTCAAGGTTTTATTTTTTTTATTTTTCTTTCATTTTATTACGGTGAAATAATTTTTCACCATGATAAAAAGACTTATTACGATGAATTTTAAAATTTTTCATAATAAGTCCCGGTTATATTTCATGATTTTTATTTTTTTATTTTTCTTTCATTTTATTAAGGTGAATAAATTTTCACCGTAATAAAAGACTTATTACGATGAATTTTAAATTTATCGTAATAAGTCCCAGTTATATTTCAGGATTTTTATTTTTTATTTTTCTTTTGTTTTATCTTCGAGGCATAGAAACAAGATTCAATCATTCGAACGAAATTTTGATTCGGATAGCCATTTGGACAAGCAATTAAATATATTTGCAACTCGTTGGCGGCCTCTTGGAAAAGGAAGAATGGTGCATTTAGATGATAAAACTTTAAAACAAGTACATTGGTACCTCATCAATAATTGTCCAGAGGTGCAACCATTTCTCAAGTAAGTATACTTGTAAAATTATTTCTTCATATCATGCAATTTTCTATAGTGCTCATTAGCGTAATGTTCTCTATAGCCAACACATTGATCAGCTAAATCCAACTAGACCGGAACAACTGGACCAATTACAAAAGGAAAGATTTTTGGAGTGGTTTAAAAATGAAGTAAGCCCGTACATTCATTTATATTGTCAATTAATATATCATATGTCTTTATTTCAAATGACGTTGATGTTTGGTTTATCCAGATGTTAAATAAGCATTTTGCTGGGGCATCTGAAGCTACTGATGAGCTTTATTCATTGGCTATTGGTCCCGACAGTGTGTTCTCGTATACTGGCTGTGTGGTGAACGGCGTTAAATTTATCACTGTTACTCGGGATGTCGGCCATAAAACACAGAATAGTGGCATTTGTGTTCCCTCTACTCATCTAGGAGAAGAAATTAACTTTTATGGTATATTATTAGAGGTCCTTGAATTTCATTTTGTTAAAGGTTGTAAGGCGATAATGTTCAAGTGCAAATGGTTTGAAACTGAACCAAAGCACAGGAGAATGCAACAACATTATAATATTACAAGTATAAATATTAGTTCAGAATGGTACAAACATGAGCCATTCATTTTAGCATCACAAGCTGAAAAGGTTTTCTACTTGGATGATTTGAAGAACAATTCTAATTGGAAAGTGGTATACAAGGTTAGTCATCGTCATTTGTGGGATATTCCAAAAAAAGATGATGATGTTCAGGAAGAAGTATATCAAGAAGATGATTCAGCAGCCCTTCGATTCACATGTGAGCAACCTAATGGACTTAATAACATCTCGGCGTACGGACACTGATGCTGAAATAGTTGCAATTCAAGAAAACATTAGAGGTCAAGTGATGTCGGTCAAGATGACTTTATATGCGAAGATGTTGAGGAGGACGACACACTAGCTGATTATGACAGTGAGGGATCTATACATAGTTCTGATATGGAGGATGATGAAGAAATGAGCATATTAGTGATGACAGTGATTAATTTGGTAGCATTCATTTTTTTTACTTATTACAACTATATGTTCTTATACTTTCTTATTTGTTAATTCTAGTTTGTATGTTTGTTTGCAGATGTCTTCGAGAATACTCCTGCTACATCGAGGCGATGATGATCTCCTTACATTCCAGCTCTGACAGAGGGGTCATCTGTCGGCGCATCATGTAATAACTCTACTTTAAACTTATATTATTTGGCTATATTTCTTTATGTTATTTTGCACTAATTTAGTTCATTATGTTTTGCAGCTACATCATCAAAGAAGAAGGGCCGAGGTCCTGCTCGCGGATACAAGTCCGCACATCTGATTGATACGCGTCGTGGACAGAAGTTGCCTATTCTTCTGCCACCTGAGGTTGGACGACCATTAGGAGAGTTTCGCTCTGAGTTTCTGACCGAGATAGGAGTGGTTGTAGTGACATGGCACCACTTGCGGTCAGAAAGTGGAGTGAGATCACTGATGCATAGAAAGCATCTATGATCGATCGACTTCAGGTCAGTATAATGTATTAGATTACTTTAGATTACGTTTAATGTACTTAATATACTTATAACTTTTATAATTTATATATATATTGCAGGAGAAGTTCGATCTTGATATGAATTTAGATCGTATTAAAAAAGGTATTGAGTTTCAAATGAATAAAGTTTATTGAGAATTTAGATATTGGCTTCATATACACTTCATTAGTTACGGTGGGGACACAAGTATGAGCTTAGCAAAGCAAAATAAGCCATCTCATGTCTCGCAGAGTGACTGGACTTCCTATGTGATTACTTTTATTCAGATGAGTATAAGGTAAATACATCCATACAAATATTTTAATAGTTTATATTTTTTATAAACTCATGTAACTATTTCCATTAATTCTTTGATATAGAAAAAATCAAAAACAAATAAATCTAATCGGTAATTGCAGCCATATGCTGCTCTCACTGGATCGAAGTCTATACCGGCTCACTCTTATGATATGGTAAGGAATACTGTGAACCTAGTGCTTTTCTATTTATGTATTGTGTGGTCTGATATTGTTGTAGTGTTATAAATCTAGTGCAGCCATATTTATGAAAGATTTGGTCCAGCATCTATGTTGAGTGCTAGATCCAAACTTAGGCTTAATGCATGGTATCATGGACCAATTTTCTTCTTTTATGGTATCGTAGTTGAAGAGTGGATCGTCCTCTTTCTAACCTTGGAGCATAGCACGATTCGACCAGCTCTAAGTCGTGTGGAGATGCGGAAGCGAGATGATATCCCTGCTAAAATTTCTGCAACAGAATTTTGGATCTTGATCTTGGTAATCTTCCTAGATTGATTAGCAACTAGGATTTTCCTTGGTTTCTTGCGCCCCAAGATTGTAAGAGAGGGTCGTGGCCTCTCTCTTCCTCACGTGAACCTTCAGATCTGATCCAGAAAATCAAGAGACGTTACCCAAGAAGAAGGTGCTGCTAGGGTTTCTTCCTTCTCCTTCTTCGAGAGAGGCGGTTCCAAGAAGATGGCTAGGGCAAAGATGGCAGCAATAAAACCCTAGAAATCTAGGGCATCTATACATCAGAAAGAGAGAAAGACGTGGATAAAAGAGAAAAAGAGGGATATTTTTTCTAGGAAGAAAAGGGTTTTTTTTTCATTCATCTATATCATCATCGTTACATGACTATATAACTCGTCCCCATGACGGCCACCAAAATAAAACCAGCACCACACATGAACCGGTGCCTTATGTATGGATAATAAACCCTAAAAAACTCCCTTGGACCAACCCACACCTTGGGTCCAAACCCAGCCCAATGATAGACTAGCCCCCTCAAGACCCAATAACCTGGGCCTTAACCCTGTGGAGCCTATAAACCTCCACCCTAGGATTTAAGCTTTGGAGTACCACACCAGGCTCTACAATCTCCACCTTGATGCTTCAAAGCTGCTGAAAAATCTGCACATTCCCTCAGACCCATCAGTGTCACACATGAGAGAAAGCTATCCCGTGAAGAGTCTTCGTAAGTGCATCTACCTGGTTCTTCTTGTATGAACTTTTACCAGCTCCACTTCACCTTCTTCCACCAATTCTCTGATCCTGTGATACCTCACATCTATATGCTTTGTGCGTGCATGATAGATTGGGTTCTGAGCCAACTGCAGGGTACTCTGACTATCACTGTGTAACAATATGTACCCTGCTTCACCCCATTTCCATGATGAGTCTCTTCAACCAAAGAGCCTCCTTGGCAGCCTCTGTAATCCCTATATACTCAGCTTCTGTTGTAGACAAAGCTGTAAAGGTTGAAGGGTTGATCTCCAAGAAATTAATCCACCATACATGCTAAACACATACCTTGTGGTAGACCTTCTTGTATCCAGATCACCTGCAAAATTTGCATCCACAAATCCTTCCAATGGACCTAATGACTTACTTGGGATATTAGATTTCTCCTTAGATCCATCTTGCTGCCCAAAAATTAGACCAAGTCCACGAGTTTCCTGAAGGTACCTCAAAATCCACTTGAGTGCCTTCCAGTGCTCCTTCCCTGGGTTCGCCATGAATCTGCTCACCTGGCTCACTGCATATGCTATGTCAGGCCTGCAACACACCATAGCATATATAATGCTGCCCACGGCACTGGCATATGGAACTCTCTCTATGTACTCTTTCTCTTCATCTGTCTAGGGGTTCTGTAACTTAGAAAGAGACATATGACTAGCCAAAGGTGTTCCAACTGGTTTGGCCTTATCCATCCCAAACCTCTCAACACCTTGTGAATATATCCACCCAATGACAAGTGTAGAATTCCCTTGGTCCTATCTCTGTAAATTTCCATCCCAAGTATCTTCCTAGCTGACCCCAAATCCTTCATTTCAAATTTTGTTGATAATGCATATTTCAGTCCATTCACTGCTTCAACACTCCTGCTGGCAATGAGCATATCATCCACATACAGAAGGAGATATAGTGTATCATCCTCATCCACATCTTTCACATAGACACAAGTATCATGTTCACATCTAGAAAATCCAATGCCCAAAATAAAAGTATCAAACCTTTTGTACCACTGACGGGGTGATTGCTTCAAACCATAGAGCGGTTTCTTTAGTAGACACACTTTTTCTTTCAATCCAGATTCCTTGAAACCCTCTGGTTGCTTCATGTATATCCTCTCCTCTAGACTCCCATGTAAAAAAGTCGTCTTCACATCCATCTGCTGCAACTCCATACCATGTTGTGCTACGAGAGATAATAACACACGAATTGAAGCATGATATACCACTGGAGAGAATACCTCTGTGTAGTCCACTCCCTCTCTCTGTGAGAACCCTTAGCAACAAGCCTTGCTTTGTATCTGACTCCACCTTGCTCTGAAGGTGTCTCCTTCTTTGTGAACACCCATTTTGAACCAATGGCCCGAGCATCTCTAGGTAGATCCACTAGCTGTCATATCTTGTTCTTTTCCAGGGACTCCATCTCCTCCATCATGGCCTGCATCCATGAGTCTCTTTCTGAACTTTCCATGGCTTCTTGGAAGGTCTCTGGATCTTCATTTGCAGTGATTAGAGCATAGGAAATCATGTCATCAATGTGATACTGAGCAGGTTTGATGATGGTACGCTTTGCCTTGTGTAGTGCCACACCCCTTTGATCATCTCTCAAAGCTGAAGTGTGTGACTTCACTTGCACCTCCTTTTAGATTGATGGCTCTTCTGGCTGATCCTTTACATGTATTGGAACATTCATACCAAACTCCACCTCAAAAGAAGCATGTTTTGAAGTAGAAGTAGAAGGTACATCACCTGTTAGCCAATGCTGTCCATTGCTGTCCTGTTCAGCCTTTTCAACTCTATCTGCAATCTCTGACCTCTTCAAGATGCTCTTCTCATCAAAATAATGTCTCTACTGATGATACACTTCTGTGAATCTGAACTCCATAGCAAATAGCCTTTAACTCCCTATGGATACCCGATGAAGATCAGCCTTTGTGATTTGGGTCTAGCTTGCTCCTTTCAGTTGCCTCCACATGTGCATAGGCTGGGCAACCAAAAATCCTTAGGTATCCAAGCTCCACCTTCTTCCCACTCCAGATCTCCTCTGGAATGCCTCCATCAAGTTTTCTATTAGAGGACCTGTTAACAAGAAAACCAGAGAACATAATTGCATCACCCCAAAAGACCTTGGGCAGTGATGCCTGCAGCCTCAAACTCCTAGCCTTCTCTGTCAATGTATGATTCATCCTCTCTGCCACACCATTCTGCTGGGGAGTCATCCTCACTGTGTAATGGTGTTGGATCCCATTTTCCTCACAGTAGCTTCTGAATTCATTGCTTGTATACTCCCCTCCATTGTCGGATCTCAAACACTTCACTGGTTTTCCTATCTCCTTTTCAACACCAACTCTCCAAGCTTTAAACTGGGCAAATACCTCTGATTTTTTTCTTATCAAATATACCTATACCTTCCTGGAGTAGTCATCAATGAAGGTCAAAAAATACTTAGCCCCACCTCTGGCTGACACAGGGGTCGGTCCCCATACATCTGAGTGAACTAGTTCCAGAATACCTTCACTCTGCTTAGAACTGCTGGCAAATCTCACCTTATGTTGTTTGCCATAAATACAGGGCTCACAGATGTCATTGTCCTCCTTCTTAAGTACTGGAATCAGACCTCTTTTACTGAGTTCTATAAGCCCTTTATCACTCATATGTCCCATTCGATAGTGCCACAGTTTATAGACCAACTGTTCTTCCTGTGCCGCTGTTAGCACCTCTGCACCATCTATGGCCACTGAGCCTTCCATTTGATAGAGATTATTTTCCAACCTTCTCCCTTTCATCACCACTAATGCACCCTTAGTTATCCTTAAACATCCACTCCCCGGCTGGCTTCTAAAAGCATACCCATGCTTCTCCAGGTAGCCCAAAGAAATTAGATTCTTCTTCAACTCTGGGACATGTTTGACATTGGTCAAAGTCCTTATAACCCCATCATACATCCTCACCCTTATGCTTCCAACTCCAGCAACCTTACAAGGATGATTATCACCAAGGCATACACTCCCTCCATCAGATTCTTCATAAGTTGCAAACCACTCCCTATGCGAAGTATAATGGTGAGAACATACTGAGTCAAGTGTCCAACAACTATCACACTTCTTGGTCCCATCTGAAACTACCAGTACATCATCTTCACTATCTTCAGATGAATTTGCACCACCATTGCTGGTTGAACCTCCCTTGGAAATGCCCTTTCCCTTCTCATTCTTCAGAAGTGGGCAATTTCTCTTCAGGTGACCAATCTGATGACACTTATAACACTTCCATGCTTTCTGCTTGCCCCGAGACTTAGATCTGCCTTTGGACTTGCCTCTAACCTTTTCCCAGGGTCTTCCTTGCCTCTCATTCACAGCAAGTACCTCCGTGTTAGAGTTTCCCATGCGAATCTTTTCTCTTTGCTGGTTTGATCTCAGCACCCCCACAACCTCTTCATAATTCAGGGTCTCCTTCCCATACACCAAGGTTATAATCAGACCATCATAGGAACTGGGTAGCGAACACAACAAGATGAGGGTCTTGTCTTCTTCATCAATTTTCACATTAAGGCTCATCACCTCTGAGCACACTTGATTGAATTTCTGAATATGGGCCACAAGATCTCCTCCCTCAGACATTCTCAAGATGTACAACTGTTTCTTCAATCATAACTTGTTTGTCATGCTCTTTCCCATGTAAGTGTTCTCTAAAGTTTCCCAGAGCCCCCTTGCCGTAGTCTGCGTACAAATTTCTGGCAAGACTTGATCAGCCAAGCACATCTTGATTGTGCTAAATGCAATCTCCTCTAACTCCTCCCAATCCTCACGACTTACATTATCCGGTCTTTGTTTCACCAAGACCTTATAAATCCTTTGCTGTACCAATAAACCCTTCACCCTTTGCTGCCATAGGGTGAAGTTTTCCTTGCCATCATACTTTTCAAAATCGAATTTAAAGCTACTAGATGACATATCCAACCAAGAAACAATGCACACAACAAAAACAGAAAATTAAACTTGCTGCAGAAATTTCTGGTTTGATATCTTACCAAGAAACGCCCAAGATCCAATCTTTTCTCCACCAAATCACCGAGGCTCTAATACCAAATGAAGAGTGGATCGTCCTCTTTCTAACCTTGGAGCATAGCATGCATTCGACCAGCCCCAAGTCGTATGGAGATGCGGAAGCGAGATGATATCCCTGCTGAAATTTCTGCAGCAGAATTTTGGATCTTGATCTTGGTAATCTTCCCAGATTTATTAGCAATTAGGATTTTCATTGGTTTCTTGCGCCCTAAGATTGTAAGAGAGGGTTGTGGCCTCTCTTCTTCCTCACGTGAACCTTTAGATCTGATCCAGAAAATCAAGAGACATTGCCCAAGAAGAAGGTGCTGCTAGGGTTTCTTTCTTCTCCTTCTTTGAGAGAGGCGGTTCCAAGAAGATGGCTAGGGCAGAGATGGCAGCAATAAAACCCTAGAAATATAGGGCATCTATACGTGAGAAAGAGAGAAAGACGTGGATAAAAGAGAAAAGGAGAGGAATTTTTTTTTTTAGGGAGAAAAGGGTTTTTTTTTCATTCATCTATAATCATCATCGTTACATGACTATATATAACCCATCCCTATGACGGCCACCAAAATAAAACCAGCACCACACATGAACCGGTGCCTTATTATATGGATAATAAACCCTAAAAAACTCCCTTAGACCAATCCACACCTTGGGTCCAAACCCAACCCAATGATAGACTAGTCCCCTCAAGACCCAACAACCTGGACCTTAACCCTGTGGAGCTTATAAACCTCCATCCTAAGATTTAAGCTTTGGAGTACCACACCAGGCTCTACAGTAGTCATATTATTCACCCAATTTTCTTCTTTTATTGAACCAAGACTCAGCTTTTGAAATATTTTTTTTTCTACCTAGAACTTTAACTGACCTGATTGGGGATCCAAATTAGGATCCAATTCTTCCCTGGTCTTTATATATATATATATTTTTGATTCAAATTACTACTGTAAGGCTTTGTCTACACTGGACTCTGTTTGAGGATTTGTCTACCAATCGTTGTAACCACCACTGGGAATCACATTATCCTTCTCAAGAGATGCACCAAATCTAACTTCACCAGCTTGCCTTGAGGAACTTTCAAGTCTGTCAGCTCCATCATCTCTTGGATGTTTGGAGAGCTCATAACTGTGAGACTGGAATCTTGTGAAACCTGCATAAAAAATGAAATTCTCAGTGTAAAGAAATTAAAAGCCATGCCCCATAAAAAGAAAGTAAAAAAATATAGAAAGAACTAGTGAAGAGATAGAAGCGTTTCTAGAATGAAGGTTCCAGAAAGACCAGTTTCATAACATTTGAAATGGATTTGCAAGGGGGGTAAAAGAACAACATAATAGCGAGCCAGTCATTGAAAAGTCAATTTTATGAACTTGTTTTGCCAGTCAATCCTATTAAGCACAGCCCCTTACCAAGGCATATCTTGGATATCATCTGAACATTTTGAATGTGCATCCTATATGAAATAGTCTATATAATTAGCAAAATAGAATAAATAGTCAAACCGCAGCATACCTTAAACATGGAAAGATAAGGAAATCTAGCTCCTAAGAAAAAGGACCATCAAAAACAGAAGGATCAAAAGACACAAGCCACTTAAGCATCATACCTTCAATTTGTCCCCATTTCTCCCAATCTGCATGCTCAAATGTTGTGTTCAATGCTTCTGCAATAATGAGAATTGCACAAAACAGGGGGGGAAAAATGTGATCAAGCGTTAGCCCATTGAAATCCAGAGGGAAAGACTGTGACTAGTCTAAGGGTGTTAGTGGGCCAGGATTTGGGCTGGCTATTACACTATTTTGGGTCAGGCCTAGAGCCCAGCCTCATCCATCAATTTGGATCTGATAAACCAAAACCCAATCCATTAACAGCCCAACTGGGTGCAAGGACCATAAGTATTCAAAATTTAAAAACAACAGATTCAACTAAATTACCTCCAACGGTCTCAAGTTCCATTCCATCTAAAATCGTATAACCATGCAATAAAGCTTCAACCCTCTCATCAATACTAAGGTCTTCAATAAATTCTGGTGCAAACTCTTGCAGTGATACTGAAACGGAAGTTTCCTGACAAAGATCTGCAGCCTCAACTAACAAGTTCCCTGGGGCTTCTGGAGGGCTTACCATCTGAGTCACAGCATCTGAAACAAAAGAGGGCAGGTTCAAACGGACCATGGGAGAAGCAGCATTCTCAACAATTGTATTAGATTATTATCTTAAATTATTATCTTAAATTATTATTGTTTCTTTTCAGAGAGATCCTATTATGGAAGAGAAGCCATCAAGACTTCATCTTTGGAATACTCTTCATTTTGACAAGAAGAAGAATCAATGGATAAATGAAAAAGCTAAAGAAACTCATATAAGTTTTATCAATTAAAAATACAATATTATTGAATATAATCTTTTATACTAAACATATTGAATTTGTTTTCTTTTCATTGCAGGCATAGTTAGTAGAGCAACTTTCCTCACAGGACTCTATAATATAACCAATCAATGAAGATATTATTTTTGAGGAGGTTTTAGGCTCTAGATCTGGTTATAAAAGAGGATGGGGTCCACTACCGAATGGTACATCGAGAATTAAAGGTAGTTCTTCATCTTCTGAAAACTCACAATTAAAGGTTGAACTACATGAGTGCCGAGAGCTCATCGCTCAGCAAGAGGATAAGCTCGCTCAGCAAGAAAAGACCATCCAGGATCTAAAGGCGACGACTGCTGAGCTCACTACTTTCATACGACAGTTAGTGCTTGGATATCGCCCTAGTGGATCCCAGCAAACCTCACCTCCATAGTACATATATTTTTTTTAATTATGTATTTTCTAAAACATTGTATATGATGATTTTATTGAAATGAATGAAAACTTTTATTAATTTTTTTGTGAAACTTTTATATTAGAAAATTATTTCTAATATCGTTGCTTTAATATTATATTATATTATTGTAACATATGCAAAAACAAAAAAAATTAAAATAAAATTTTAATATTTTTAAAATTTAATTAAAAACTTATTATGGTGACTTATTTTCGTCGTAATAGGTATCTATTACGGCGAAAATAAGTCGGCGTAATAAGTTTTTAATTAAATTTTAAAAATATTAAAAACTTATTATAGCGACTTATTTTTGCCGTAATAGGTATCTATTACGATGAAAATAAGTCGTCGTAATAAGTTCTTACGACAACATGTTATTACGACGATTTTGTAATTTATTACGATAAATATTTTATCATCGTAATAACTTATTACGACGACTTTTGTACCTATTGCGACGAATTAATTCGTCATAATAAGTCAATTTTCTTGTAGTGATCGGGTCGAGCCGGATCGTTGTACCTTGGGGACAGATCGCCAACAACCTACATGAAGGGATGAAAATCTGATCCTTAGGGCAGTGTCTAACACGCCTCGGTCCTGGTTTGATCTATATCTTATTTTTATTTTTTTACTTTATTTTGTATTTAAAATTTTATAATATATTTCTAGTAATTTCTAGGAAAGAATATTTCTTTTTTGGCAAGATTAAAAATATTTTCCAACAGGATAAACCTCATGGAATATAGGATTGCTTGATGCAAATCATATACGTACAAACTATTTCAAGTTTAATTGCAATGAAGACTTTGCATTAATATATTAATTGGATAAAAGCTTACTTAATTAGGTTTATTACAAGGTGCCAAAATAACAAGGGGCTTCTTGGAAATACACGAGATACTATATATATATTTACTTACGATTTCGCTGCCTACGTCTCCAATTACGTGTTGCCATAAAAAACTTTTCAGTGAAGGAATCTACGTAACTATGCAGAGTAATCAGAATACGCTGCCCAATGCGATGACAATATAATAAAGCAATACAGCTCCAGAAGCCAAACACGAATGAAGCTGCGAGTGTTGCAAAGAAGATGAGATCATTCACAGCGCTATCATCTTCGTTTTCTCCTTCAGATGGTGCAATTGGATTTGAGTCAGGTGAGCATGTCTTCTCTAATGGCGGCCCATGTAATCCAATATTTCCCTCGTAGCTACTCCCATTAAAGGTGGCAAATTGATTTTTGAAATCTGGAGTACATCCAGATAAGTTATTGTAAGCAACAGAGAAGACCTCCAAAGACACCAGCTGGTCCAGTTGCCATGGTATCACACCGCTCAGATGATTATGAGACAAATCCAGCGTCTCAACCTGATTAAGGTTGGAGAAAGTTTCAGGAATAGGACCCGACAGCTGGTTAAAGGACAGATTCAATGATCTGATTCCATATAGATTTCCAATTTCAGGCGGGATTGTTCCTGTAAATTTATTTGCTGACAAATCAATTCCGCTCATCAAAGTAAATTGATCTCTTAGGTAGGCATAGGAGTTGCCTTTGGTGTTGAATGCTACCGTTAGTACCTCATCAGAATCAATGAAGAGATCAATAGATGAGTTCAACGAGGTGGAGACCGAGACTGTATAGGAGGAGTGGCCAAAGAGCCCCATGTCCCGAAGCCTGGATGTGTAATCGAACTCCATATTCTTGAATTGCATTTTGCTGAGGCATGATGGAATGGATCCATAAAAGTTGTTTTGTGAAAGGTCTAGCAAGTGCAAAGACTGCAGCTTGCAAAACTCCATTGGCATGGGGCCTTCCAACAGATTGCCTCTTAGAATAAGAATCTCCAGAAGCATTCCGTCTCCTATCTGGCTTGGGAATTGGCCTGAGAGGCGATTATCTCTGGCATCCAATGTTGTAAGCTCTGCGATATTGAAGAAAATATTTGGAATTGTTCCTGTGAAAGCATTCCCAGCCAGGTTGAGATACACCAAGTATGACAAGGAGTCACTCGGACAATCGGGCAACCATCCAGACAAATTGTTGTGGGAGATGTCCAACACACTGAGCACCGTTAGATTGCATAAATCATGAGGAATCTGGCCATGGAAATTATTTCCTCTCAGGTTAAGTGTATTCAGATTGGAAGCAAGCCCAGTACCAATCTTGGGAATTAGCCCTGATAATTGGTTATCATTGACATCTAGTATAGCTAGCTGTGGATAATTTGACAAGTCACCTGGCAATGTTCCTGTTAACTTGTTTCCATCAAGATAAACAGTGGAAAGCAAAGGATGACTATAGTTTGCACCAAAAATTTTGCCATCTAAATTGTTCTTGGAGAGCTTCAAGACAGACAATTGAGTATTGTTGGTCATCAGGTCAGTTGGCACTTCTCCTGACAAATTATTATCTGACAGATCCAAGAATGCCAGCTGACTTAGATTGCCAAGTGAAGAAGGTATAACTCCACTCACATAATTTGAGGACAAATCCAGAGCCAACAACTGAGGAAATATCAAGCCTATGTTTGCTGGTATTGATCCTACAAGGGAATTCATGGAGAGGTCAACTGCTATCATGCTCTCTCTTGGTTGATTCAGCAAATGAAGTGCGCCTGTCAATGAGTTATTTCTAAAATTGAGGTACTTTAGACTGGTTTGATTCATGAACAGCCAGTTTGGGAAGTTTCCAATTAGTTTGTTGTGGGAAAGATCAAGAATCTCTAACTTGTTTTGAGAAGGAAGAAAGGATGGTGTACCAAGGGTGTTGTCATCAAGTTTACAACTTGACAGTATAAGAAGCCGCAGTTGGAAGGATGGAACAAACTTTCCACCAAGATGTACAGCTAACTCCTTATTGTTTGAAAGCATAACTGCTTCAAGCTTTGAAAGGTTGGTTAAAGAAAGGAAAGAGACATGCCCATGAAAATTGTTGGAAGAAAGGTCCAGATACTTGAGTGAGGTAAGACCTTCGAAGATGTGTGTTGGAATGTTCCCTTCCATCGAGTTATAAGAAAGGTCAAGATGTCGAAGGGAAACAAGTTTTGCTATAGATAAAGGAAGACTTCCATTTAGCTGGTTTTGCTGAAGCTGCAACTGACGCAAATTCTGCAGTCCATTGATCACTAGGAAGGAAAAAAAAAAAAAAAAAAAGAAAGATTAAATTAGTACTCCATAATATGAGAAAATCGATCGTCGGTCATATTCATCAAAATTTTACCTTGTGAAGAGAGCAAACCAGATAGAAGATTTTTATCCAAACGTAGGACATTAAGGGAAGTTAGATTTCCCAAAGCCATAGGCATCCCTCCTGTGAGCACATTTGATCGAAGATCAAGTATTCTAAGCTTCCACAATCCTAGCAATAAGGAGTCATGGACATAGATAAGCAAAAATATATTGAAGTCTTGTAACCATCACGCTAAAGGTATCATCTAGATAAACATACCTTCCACATTAAATCCGCCACTTAGAAAGTTGCTCCCCAATTTCAAGACACTGAGGGAAGATAGATTTGCGAAGGACAATGGAATGTTTCCAGTGAGGCCATTAAAGTTGAGATCAAGAACTTCCAACTTCTTTAATCCAGAGAAGCCTGCAGCATATAAAACTCGCAGTGAGAGAGGATCTTTTCTTCATATTCTTAATTAGCAACAATATGAAAATAGGACAGGGACTATGAATATTATTCTTATGTTGCAGAAAATTATTAACAGTTTAAACATTAAACTAAATATTGGATGGAGGAGCTAGCTGGATGGGGTGAGCCTGACCCACACGCTCCAGGGAGCCTACGATTCGACTTCTAGAGAGGTGAAGCCGCCGAAGCTCATGAAATGAGGAAAGAATGCTGAAGTTCAATTGCCATTCGCGAAGCTGATGAATATGGGTTCCATTAGGCATTGGGCCGGATTCTGAGAGGTCCGACAGAAAAAGCTCCGACACTTGTCTTGTGATGTTATCGCATCTCACTCTCTCCCAGAGGCAACAATCTCTTCCCTTTCCCCATGAAGGTGGTGAGGTGCCATGGTCGCGAAGAAGAGAAGATCTGATCTCCAACAGAGCTTGATACTCCTCTGAAGGACACCCAAGACTGGGAAAGCCATTCCACAGGACTACAACTAATGAAACCTGGAACAATAGCGCGCACCATGAGTAGCCATTCAAGTGGGAGTAATGCTTCATCGTGGGACGAGTGCTTATTTTGCCACCTAACGGGCAATCGGCCAAGCACAAAGACTTATAGGAAGTATAAAATGCGGAACACGTCGACGTCAGCAAGGGTCAAGACAGCCGACTTCAACGCATGTTCGTAGTCGCCATTGAAGGCCCACCTGTGCCGTGCTCAAGGGTCCTGCGGGGAAAAAAATCTCTCTAAGGGCACACATTCGTGATTCTTCGAGAGAGAAATAGAGGAGAGAAGAAAAAACAGGTGTATGTACCCATCATGGCTTAAAAGACTTATTTTCCTGCAGAGAAACCTAGGCAGAAACTTTCAATTGACAATGGCTTTAATATATATATATATATATATATATATATATATATATATATATATATATATATATATATATATATATTTTTGGTGCTCACCATAATGAACAGCCATTCAAGTGGTAGTAATGCTTCATCGTGGGGCGAGTGCTAATTTTGCCGCTTAGTGGGCAATCGGCCCAGCACAAGACTTATAGGAAGCATAAAATGCAGACCGTTGACGTCAATGGTCAAACAGTCTAGATCAACGCATGTACGTAGCCACTGAAAGCCCACCTGTGCCGTGCTCAAGGGTCCTGCGGGGAAAAAAAATCTAAGCGTACACATTCGTGATTCTTCGAGAGAAAGAGAAAGAGAGAGAGAGAAGAAAAAGAGGTGCATGCACCCATGATGACTTGAAGACTTATTTCCTGTAGAGAAACTTATGCAGAAACTTCCAATTGACAATGGCTTCAATGTTGGTTTGCACCAAAAAAAAAAAAAAAAAAAAAACGAAGAAAGGTTTTTGATTGCGAGCCGTTGGGCTCAACAGCCCTCCCATATTATCTTCTTCAAGGGGGTAAGAATTAAAAGATTTAATTTATTGCGATGCCAAAGTAAGAGGATGATAAATATGGTGAATTGTTGTAGTCCATGCGTAAAAAAGCTCGTTGTAGTCCCTCTCAACTGGTAATTATCCAACTATATCTTGAAAGAAAACCTAGCAATATTTCCATGCACAGTATTCATATAAAGGTTAGAATTATGAAATATGTTGGAAGTCAAGTTTCAAGAATGTGAATATGGAAAACAAAACGGAGACGGCACGGCCGATGGAGCTATAATTAATTCTATGCGTGGCAGTTGCTAAGAAATTTTTTCGAGCCTATAGTCCAAGTCCTTGCATAGCTTTGAGATGACCTACTTGAAAGAAGACGAATACAAAAGAAACAGGACTTGGTTGGATTACCCTGACCTCTATTTCAATTTGTAGTTCTGGCAGCAGATACCACCACAAATAGCTAGTTTCGGATACGTTTCATGACTTGGAATTTTCTACTTCATTCCAGAAGGAAATTAAGGAGCTCTGGATTTAGATTTTACTGTCTTTAGGGTAGGGAGACCATCTTCCGTCAGTTCTGCAAGGGAACGTCGGAAGAATAAGACATCCACCGTGTTTGTGGGAGTAGCAAATATTTGTATTGGTTCTCGTCCTTTGGTTGTCCAAGACAGATACCGTTCAAATGATAGCAAAGCATAGAGCTGTTTCCATTACATGGATCAT